>JARFYF010000063.1:29748737-29758773 GCA_030265395.1 Rhina ancylostomus | reverse complement strand
AAACATGAGAGAAGAATGAAAATTCTTTATCATATGGATGTAAAAATCTCCAAACATCTAAAATTCCAAATTCAACTAAAAAGGAATTAATAAAGACAGCGGATTTGTTTGGAAGTGCAGGTTTTAACACAGATCTATCCATCGAAGGGTTTAAACAGCGATTTTAAAATCTCCACCCATAATTACAATGTATTCATTTAAATTAGAAAAAAATGCAAACAAATGTTTAAAAAAATTCAGGGTGATCTACATTGGGAGCATAAAGATTAACCATAACAACTTTTTTATTGGGAAGCAGACCAGTAATAAAAATCTACCATTTGGGTCTGATGATGTCTCCTGATGAGCAAACAAAATTGAGGAGTCGATTAAAAATAGACTCCTTTCACCTTTGCTTGTGAATTTGAATGAAACTGTTGACTCCTCCAGAATCCAAAAAAAACATTAATTATCTTTCTTCCTAATATGAGTCTCCTGGACAAAAATAATCTGAGCATTTAATCTGTGAAGAACTTTTAAAAAAAATCTTGAGTTTAAGCAGATTGTTCAAGCCATTCACATTCCATGAAATAAAATTAATAGTCTTATCCATTTTGACAGATTTAAAAAAAACATATGGTATGTAAAGGGTTAATCTTGTATGTCCAAGTCTCGCCAACAAGAAGTAGAAAAAATATTCAGAGGAAACTGATATGACGACAGTTTAAGAAAAATTGTAGTTTAGCCCAGAAGGAAAAAAAACAAAAAACAACCCCACCCCCCCTCCCCCAACAGCCTGAAAACTGGCCAATAAACAGCCAGAAAGCTACCCTCTAACCCCATTTCTGTTGGTGGCAATAGTCCAGATTGAAAAGTATGTGAACCTCCATGTTTTATCTGAAATTGAACAACTTAAAACGAAACAGAGAAAGTGTCAACTATTTTAAGATTGAAACCAAGCCAAAGGGCATTAACAACTGGCAATTACAAATACAGTTTAATAATTATTACGAAAAGAAAGCAAACCATCAGTTATTTTGTTAAATTCTTAATATTTTTAATGTTTTGATTGAATAATAATTTAAAAAAAGGTTTAATCTAAAAATTAATTGGCTAGTAAAACAAATAAGTAGTAAATCAAAGGAAACACACTGTCTCTACTGCATTTCTTGGGTTTTAAAGTTAAAAGTCAGTCCAGAAGGAATCTTTCTGCCTCTTCGACAGATCTGAACCATTTGTGAGATTTATCAGGTAATGAAATTTTCAACCTTGCTGGAAATAATAGTGCAGGATGATAACTGCTTTGATAGAGACAAGCCATAATTGGTTTGTAGGTCAGCTGTTCTTTCATGACTTCTGGGGTGCAATCTTCAACTATTCAAAACTTCCATTGTTTAAACTGAATCATTCCACATTTAGGAGCAGCACGCACCAGGAGTTCCTTGATGCTGGCATAGTGAAATCTCAGAATTACTGGCCGAGCTTTTTAATCTGGAGCAGGTTTAGACCTTAATGCTCTATGAGCCTTATCGAGAATGGGCTGAACAGGAACATTTTGGAACCAAACACATCAACCAAAAGATTAGAAAAGAATTTTGTAGGGTTACCAGTCTCTGTGTTCTCCAGGAAATTAATAATTCTTAGATTGTTTCTTCTGCTGCATCCTTCCAGGTTGATGATCCTCTGTTGCTTTTCCAGGCTTTGCTTGATTGTAATTAAGGCTTTTTCAAGTGAATGAAGTTTGGCATCTCTCTCTTTACCAGCTTGGTCAAGTTCAGCAATTAATTGCATTTGTTTGGCACTGTCCTGGATAAGAATGTTTTGCTTATCTTCGAAGTCTTTTAAAATGGACTTCAATTCGGCAAAGCTCCAATCAAACTTTCTATCCAGCTTAGAAATAGCTTCCAAAGTAGGTTGGTCTCCATTACCTCTTCCATTAGCAGAGGCTTTAGAGCTGGTGTTCATTTTAACAGTTAAAGATCAAAATTAAACTTGTGCAAGTATTATAGACGACTTATTAAAGGGTGGTAAAAAGTAAATTGAAAAGTGCCTGGACCAAAGCCAAGTTGTGACTTAGTCCATAGAATGCCACCATCAGAGTGATCTCAAAGGTTCCAAAATAAAGCAGGGACAAGAACATGAGACATTTGGCTACGTAGTTTATTGAATTGGTAGTGAGAGGTGAACTTGATATAGGCTAAATACAATAGATTTCTAAATGAGCCAAGGGTTACAGAGGAAAGGAAGGGCAAAGGTAGGCCAACCTGACAAACAAAAACGTAGTTAAAACAAGAGGTGAATGGTACATCAGCGTTTCAGTAAGTAGATGGACAGAGGCAAGTTGCAAATGAACAAACTACTGCTAGGGAGGTCCAGCAAGATCTTGTATTCATCTTCATGCAGAGGATATTGGGCAAGATGTGTCTTTTTCGTGGATTCCCTGACTGTTCTTTTGACAGCTTATGCTGTCGAGGCCTTAAACGTTGATTCCAAATAACGAGAAATGATGGGAAAACATTTAAATAATGAGTTAAAAGTTGTACAAATTTACTTACTTTTAATTTCTATAACATAAACATTTAATGTTAACTTTCAAGAAAAATGCTTCCAGCCTCTCCACTTAGAACTTGATGCAATCCTTCCAGTGATTCCAGCAGCAGAACATGAGATCGGATGCTTCTGCTGGAAATAATAGCTTTGAAATTACAGCTCAGCTATTGGTGAATAGGTTAACAGACAGTATGTAAAGGGAATTTAAGGCTAAGAGTTTTCAGTATATATGCAAAGATTACTTTTTTTAAGTAGAGGGCCAGTCAACCTTGCCTATGATCAGCGATACCAATGCTATATACCCCATCGTTAATATCCCACAGAACAGGATGATCACTGTTGAATAGAATGGAACTAATGAATTTCATCATTGTGACTATAGAAGTGATAGAGAATTTGAGTACCCTGCAACAATTGGCTCAGTACCCCTCCTTGCCTTCAAATACTGTTGACACGTATATGGCTGAATTTGTGCTCTGACTGGTTCCCTGGTTGACTTGTCCAATATCTTCCTCCATTCCCTTTCAAGCACAATCTCTGGCTCCTGATGACAATCATTTGAGGTTTTAAATGCAATTGCTTACCTTAGTACCCTGACAATAAGACTATTTAGAATGGTTGACGTGCAAGTTGTTGTAAAAGCAATGGGTTAGTTTGTTAGTTGCATATATCTTTGAAAAATGTTGCTGATGTCACATGTTGGAGAATAACAAGCTTAATAAAGTACATTTTTAAAAATTGCATGGTGTGGAAATTTGACACAAAAAATGGGTGTAGTGTGGTCAGGCAGTTATATGTGGAGAGAATATTTTGGTTGCAGACTATTTGAAATTCCTTCATCAACCCAGAATGTTAATGTTATTTTTTTTAACCATCTTCTTCCATCCCCCACACCACTATCTTTAATGCTGACTAGTGAATATTTTTGCATCCTATCTTTGGTTCAATAATGTAAGATGCATTTAAAAGCAAATGTTCACATGTTTCTATATAATATTTAGTCATTACAGTAAAGAGAGTTAACCGATTATAAGGAATTGATATCTTTTTGAGTAGACATGGCCTTTGGAAACTGCTGTCTAGCACAATAATTAAATCAACTTTTCTGAAACTATATGTTGTGTTAATATTGATCATAATTGGATGTCTACCAAGAGCATACTGGGGGGGCAGGGAGTGGTGGGAGGAAAGCTGGACATCATTTGCAGAAACCTTGAATCGATTGGGAAAATTTTCATTTTATTTTTATATTTAAATTTAAAAATGCTTGTGTATAATTGCAGGAATACTGATGAATTTGACTGTCCACCTTTTAAAGCTAGTGTTTGAAATGTACTTTTTTTTGTGAGGAATGTGTTTGTAAAATCTGCAGTGCATGTGCTGCTGATAAATTTCTTTTGGCTTTATTATGCATTTTTCATTTAGAAAACAAAATTCTTGCAAGTTTGAGATTGTTAGGAATCTTGTATAAAATCCCATGGGAAAGGTAGGTGTGTTATTTTCTGCAATGCTTGGATTCTCTCTCATTTGGGTTCTTAACATTTCTGTGCAGTAGGCTGATGATGTCACTGCTTGCTTCACCAGGCTTTTTGGTCTCTCTTTCACAGGGAGCTGTGATTGGTATAGACGACGAGGATGACAGCACCTTCACAGTCACAGTGGATCAGAAGACATTCCATTTTCAAGGTGAGAGCAGAGCAATTTTGATGTGCATTTGAAGCACTCTGATTGTGGAGATATTGAATGAAAACTGGTGCTTGAAATTTTGTGCATGAATAAGTGTTTTAACTGAACTTGTGAAGCATACATGAGACTCTGAACGTTCTCTAACAGGTTAAGCATTAGGTATTTGATTTCGCTCTATTAAAAACATGTTAGATGAGGATTAGTCTTTACCTGAATTTGGAAATTATGTAAAAATGAAGGAGAAGTTATCAAGAGAAAAACTTGATAACTTGTTATCTGTTTATAATTTTTTTTTGAACTCTTGATACTCTTTTAACTACTGCTGTACAGCTAGAGGACTGGCAGCACGGGTAGGACAGCGACCGAGCCAAGCAGGGTTGTGCCTCTACTGAGTACTGCAGATGTGCATTAGTGGGAAAGCTGAAAGCAGCATTTGTCTTTAAGGTGGAGACTTATGTTCTGCAAACATTCAATTTCTTCCATCGGCATTATTTGTCTCTTCATTTATGTGCCATCATTGCTTTCTCTTATTGATTTTAATACTAATTTAACCAGCTTTTTGTCATGTTTCGTCACTGTATGCTGTGGCTCACCGGTAGGAAGGGTAAGGCATTTGTCATTCCAATTTTCTGTTCTCACTTGAAATTGTGCTACATCATTTAACATTTTCACTGAGAAAATCAGGACATTTGGTATTAAGAAGTAGTATGGGAAAAAAAATCAGATTAGGAATAGTTTGTAATTTAGAAAACTGCAGTGAATATGGACAGGTTCCAGGTGTTAACGAGGATGGGTATCAGTGAGTTGCTTTTTATATATAACCCACCCTTTTCATTTGCCTTGTTTAAATGTTTATTGAACATTACTTTTGTTATTATACTGATGATATCCCTCCTTCAGATGTATAATATGTTAGACCTAATATTTGACTGGAGAAGGATTCAGTGATTGTTAATTTGGTTCCTGTCACAAGCATTTCACACTTGCAAGTGGAAATAGTAATGGGTCTTTGATTCTAATTTTGGCAATATTTATTAGAGTAGGTAAGTTGATATTGTTTGAGGCCTTATTGTTTTGGAATCCAGTGTTTAGTGTGTACTGCTGTATAAAGTCAGTGCTTCAGAAGTAATTACTTGTCTCAATTACCAAAGAAGCATCAAACAGTACTGATCACTAGGATGCCAGGTTACAAGGATAAGTACAGTCCCCTTTTCTCAGTATTGCTGAAGTTGAAATACTTAAGAAATTTTAATTTTTATTCTCCAAGTTGGAAACTTAATCAACAACCATGTGAAATTAAGTAATTGTCTTGTATTGAGATAGATCATTGAAATGGAAAGTATTCTGCAAACTTCAAGAATTTGAAGGATGTGAATGCATTAGAAATGATGTAAAAATAAAGATTCACTCTTATCGAACCGAAAGTTTAAGTATCAAGTAAAGTCAGACAAGCTGGGAGAGCTTTACTAGAAAAGAGATTGGCAATCTTTTAGGATTAAGGAAGTGTATGGAAGAGTGTGATAAAGACTTAAAGCTGGAAAGCATACAAGATGTTAATTATTCAGGAGAAAAATTTGCCCAAAAGAGTGCTAAATATCTGAAATGCGTTGCCACAGGGAATAGTTGAGAGAAATATAAAAAAAATGGATTTAAGGAGGATGTGACTGGGAGAAAACAGAAGAAGTTAACATTAAAATCAAACAAAGGATAACGGAATGCTGACCTTGATATCTAGAATGCAAGGTGGAGTGAGTAGTGCCACAGCATGGAAAAGCCTGGTTTAATTATATATTGGAATACTGTGAACAGTTCTGAGTGTTTCACCTTCAGCAGGATGCAGTTTATCTGAAGGGTCTACACTATGAAATGTTGCTTGGTTATGTCCTGATGCACAAGAAATGTAACATTTCCAACTTAGCCAATCATTGTCCCTTCAGTCTACCCTCAGCTATTAATAAAGTGATGGAAAGTGTTATCATCTCTATTAACAAGCAGCACTTAACGATGTTACATTAGGTTTTGTTCCAGGCCAACTCTGCTCAGACCCCATCACAGACTTGGTCCAAACATGGACAAAAGACATGAATTCCAGAGGCTTGTTGAGAGTGAGGCAGGATCTGACCAAGGCACATTTAAGGAACCCTGTTAAAACTAAAATTGGTGAAAATCAAGGAGGAAGCACTTCAGTATTGCACATGAGAGGATGGCTGGAGGTCAGTTATCTCAACCAAGGACGTTACTGTTAGAGAACCTCAGAGCAGTATCCATGGTCTGACCATCTTCAACTACTTCACAAGAGATCTTTTCATTACAATGTTAAGTATTCAATTCCATTCATATCTCTTCAGTACTTGCCTTCTGACTCCCCAAAACCTTATCACAATCAGGAATGAGATGAAAAACTTTCCACTTGTCTGAAGGAGTGCTGCTGATGATACTTGATGCTTGACGCTATTTAGTTCAAAGTATAGGCCTGTACCTGGATTACAAACTGGTTTCATTTTTACAGATGTCTAAGTCAATTTTCACTATAAGTTGGAAAATGCACAAGATCACTCGATGGTAACATACATCCCCAGTATTGTAATGAATGTTTCTTGAGAGAGAATGGTGTCTGCAAGGAGATTACGTGTAAATGTTAATTTTTCCAAGACTAGTTCTCTCTTAAATTTAATAAAACTTACGGGAGCTCATCCATATATATAGCGTGCCCATAAGTCAGGGGGAGGGCCTGTAGCCTGCTGTTTGTTACCACATCCACTAACCTGAAAATTAATTTCTTCCACTACCTCGTGTACTCTAGCTAAATGTACCATAATCACTTGCAGAAATCTTTGATTGCATCTCCCAAACTAATGAACTTTACCACCAAAAGGCTCATGTGAGCACCACCACTTATAAGTTTCAGTCCAAGTCACAGACCATCTTGACTTTTCATTTACAAGGCTAAATCCTGGATCTCTATATCTAACAGCACTCTGGTAGTATACTCGTGAGAGGAACTGCGGTGGTTCCAGAAGATGCCTCACCACCTCATAGGCAATTCGGTATGAACAATAACTGCTGTCTTTCCCAATGACAACTTCTCATAAATGAGTCTTTAGAAAAAAACATGATTTTTCAGAATGCTATCTAGAGTGCAAAGGTTCAGTTAGGAGTTAATTCAAACCAGATTTGCACAACATGGAATTTAAAAGTGATTTAATGGTGATTTAATTGAAAATTTTAATTATTTAAGGCAACTAGTAGGGTAGGTAGAATCTATTCCTACTGGTTAGGGAATCTAGGACTTGGTGCTCTTAGTGTGAAATTTAGTGCAGGCCTTGCGTAAGTAAATTTTGAACCATTCCTGAATGCAAAGTGTATCAGAAATTTGAAATGTTCTTCCACAAATGACAGCTGTTAACTTTAAGACTGAGACTGATAAGCTTTTGTTAATCAAAAGTATTGAGGAATAATGGGGCAAAGTAGGGTATATTGAGTTATGTTAAAGATCAACCACAATGTAAATGTAGAACAGACTCAATGGGCTAATTGGCCTTGATTAGAGGCCAATTTGGGTACACAATTAAGACCCAACCTAACCACAGCCAATCTAAACCCAACTCTAGCCCAAGGTGACCTGACCCAGCCCTCATTAAGAATCTGGTTCTTGGTTTGCAAATGCAGCTGTGACCATTTAAACTAATACTGAGGAAACCTGGCCCTATGACAATGTGTCCAAATTTTAAACCATATCCCTGCCCTCAAAGCAGAAACTAATTTATTTATAGGCCACATCTGACATGCAATTTGTTTCAAAGCCAGTTAACCCAATGTCATTGGATAGGTTGTGCTCCTGTTCCAATGTAAGCTTTAGCCAGATTGGCGACAATTTTTTTTTATTGGGAAATATAAGAGATTGTAATCAAATTAGAAATTTCCAATAAAAGGCAAGCTAAAATATGAAGTGATTAGCAAAGAAGAATTAGAATTTTTAAACTGAGGGATTACCAGATGTGCAGCTAATATAGATCAGGTGCATTTGAAAGGGTGAACAGGACAGTGCAGGTAAGATTCTGGAAGCAGGAATATGGATGAACTCCAGTTTATGGATATGAAAAGTTGGAAGTCAACTAAGAAGATGAGTATTGCAGCAGCAGATAAATTGAAGCAAATGTAGTGATACAGAGTAAGAGTGGTTTTGCTCATGGTATGGAGGTGAGATTGGAACCTCTGCTCAAGGGCAAATAGAATGCCAAGATGCTTAATGACCTGGTAAACCTCAGACGGTGGCCAATGAGAGGAATAAAATTGATGCATAGGCAACAGAGTATGTGGTGGATGTCAAAGGTAGTCACTTCAATCTTCCTGATATTTATATGGTAGAAATTCCAGCTCGCCCAATAGTGGATGTTAGGATAAACAACCCAAGAAATCGGAGGCAGGAAGAGGCTTAATGAGATGGTGATAAAGTGGAATTGCTGTGGGCAGCACATATGTGGTATTTGAAATTGCTTGTTTGGATGTCGTCATGTCAGAACCATGTAAATGAGAAATAAGGTGGCTTGAACGGACTCCACAGATGATAGTGTATCTATGGGTAACAGAAGCCTTTGCAGGTGCTTTTGCTATGAATGGATCATTTAGAATGGAATGTCCTCAAAATGGACATGGATGGAAGTTCATGGAGGAATGAATAGAGGAATAGATGTTGGATATTTTGAGGTGATTTTGTTTCATTAACAGTTCTCACTTCATTGTTGAAGAAATCATTTGTTCTGAAACCAGATACAGTTATGTGTGAGGAGACCAAGATTTAAATCCTTGGTAGGTGAATGTAATTAGAATAGTCACTTCAATTACTAGAACTGATCAAGGGCCAGCTATTAGTGGTGAATGACTCACTACTTGACTTTCAAAAGCCCTTCCACTTTCTACAAGGTACACATAAACATTGTTTTGGAATGCCTTACAATTGTCTGGATGACTGGAGATTTAACACTTAAGAAACACAACATCATCCAGGACAAAGCAGCCTGCAATGCTGGCAGGCCATTCTTTACAATATTATACATTCATTCCCTCAATAACGAGTGTACCATGTTTGTATTGTGTATCATCTTGCAGATGCACTGCAGCAACTTGTCATGGGTTCTTAAACAGCTTCTCCCAAATCCCATGACATAGAAGTATGGAGGCAGTAATCTTGGAGCACTGCCATCTTCCACTTCAAGTTGTACATTATCCTGATTTCAGATGTATTTTGTGTTGTAAATGTTGTGGGGTCAAATTGTTGGCATTCCATACTTAATGACAATTTAACACATGGACTATTAATATTCAAGAAAGTACATGAATTTAGAGATGGGCAGTCAAGCCCACATTCCAAGAATGAACTTAAAAGCAATAAAAGGGATGATTGATTATTTAAAATCTGCATGTGGAACATGCTGACTTATGAATCTTTATGTAGTTCTGCCATTATTGACTTCTCTCATCTTTTTGGCCTTGTGTCTTTCACATCAGCTTTATATATCCTATTCTGTTTCTAGTCTTCAAGGTCTTTTTTTATTCTTTGTTGATCTATATTCTTTAATGCTTTCCACTTGCTACTTTAAATCGGATTTATAGCATCCTCGTAAACATCAGCCACTCCAATTATCTTTTGAGCATGACTCTGCAGGAATATCTGTAGCTCTGGAGCTGATCCTCATTTGTGTAGATTTTGAAGGAAAGTGATAACTTCTAGAAGGTGGTTTGGAAATTTATATTTGTATAAGATAATATCTTAATTAGTCACATGTACATTGAAACACAGTGAAATACATCTTTTGCACTG
>JARFYF010000063.1:29658832-29668962 GCA_030265395.1 Rhina ancylostomus | reverse complement strand
TGCCCACCCCACCTCCCTGACTTGGTTCCATTGCTCTACCTACCTTCCATCATCTGCAGCCCTTTGTTGCCTCCACCTATCATCTCCCAGCCTCAGTCACTATTTCCACTCTTCCACCCTCATGGGGATCCACAGCTGCTGCTCCATCCCTCCCCTCACCTCTTTATACTGGCCACCTCTCCTCTATCTTTCAGTCCAGATGAAGGGCCTCAACCTGAAATGTCCATTTCCATCTACAGATGCTGCCTGACCCGCTGAGTTCTTCCAGCAGTTTGTTTTTTGAACTTTATCACACATTTCCATTTTGTCTTCAATCTAATTTCTTAGTGCTAAAAGGTTTAAAAAATGATCCTGAATGAGTTCTTTTTCCTGCTATAATCTGTGCTGTACTTGTGCTGAGCTCTCTGATACCCAGTTGGTATTGAAGCTTATTAACTTTATTTTCGTTTCTGGCTGTTGATGTATCATTCAACCCAGCTTTGGAAAGTATTGTGTAATGACAGGACTGATTAAGGTAGAAGTTATTATGCTCAAGTGCAGTTTCAAAAGATTTGTTCTCTTTTATGCAAATCATCATCTGTGTAACTAGTTAGAACAAGATACCTGACAGCAGGTTCACCTTGTGTTGCTTCACCTTAACCTTCTACCATGCTGGGCAGTACTGAATGGGACTGTATTAGGAACTTTTGAAAGGCAAATTCTGCTATTGTCCACTGGTGGTTGAAGAAACTACATTGGAAGCTATATGGGAACAGGGAATGGAACTAATTATTTGCAAGGCAGGCAAGACTAGACTGGTTTGGTCTAATGGAGTGCTTCCATGTTGTAATTTTTATATATTTCTGCATCGTAATGTTTTGTTGAACTCTCTATTAGAACGTGAATTGATTAGAACTTTTCCCCCTTTTTATAGTTTCTGCATTTTATGCTGAATGTTTCTCAAAGAAAATCCAGTTCAATGCACACATTTGGACTAAATCTAAGTTTCTTGGAATGTCTATAGGAGTGCATAACATAGGACAAGGTGAGTTTATTTCAACACATATCCTTCTGCACTAATATTCTACATTTCCACTGCAATAAGCTACTTGCACAGTTTACTGTGTTTAGGTCTTTGTTCCATCCAGTTTTTTCCCCCGCTGTCCTGTCTCTGGACAAGGTTCATACTCCCTAACAGACTGATAGAACATATAGCAGTACATCACAGGTACAGGCCCCTTGGCCCACAAACTAATTAAGCTAACGACACTGAATTAAACTAATTCTTTCTGCCTGCACATGGTCCATATCTCTCCATGACACACTGGAGTCTTTAACAACACTGGATATAACAGCCAGGGCTATGGCTTCATGTTATGTGCAATTCTGGTCACTCCATTACAGGAAGGACATGGACACTTTGGAAAGTATGCAGTAGAGGTTTATCTGGATGCTGCCTGGATTGGAGGGTTTGAGTTGTAAGGAGAAGCTGGTCAAAATTGAGTTGTTTGGAGCATCGGAGGCTGAGGGAAGACCTGATAGGAGTTATGAGAGGCGTAGATGGAATCGTTTTCCCAGGGTAGAAATGTCAAATACCAGAGGACGTGCATTTAAAGTGAGGGGGGGAAAGTTTAAAGGAGATGTGTAGGGCAAGTTTTTTTTTACACAGGGCGCACAGGTGCTTGGAATGCATTGCTAAGGGTGGTGGAAGCAGATAAGATAATGGCGTTTAAGAGGCTATTAGACACACAAATATGGAGGGATATGGATCACGTGCAGGCGGAAGAGATTTAGTTTAATTCGGCATCGTGCTCAATGCAGACATTGTGGGCCAAAGAGCTTGTTCCTGTGCTGTACTGTTCTATGTTCTATATATTTCTAGTGGAGGCATCTGCCTTGGACGACTTCATTTCTTGAATTAAGCCATTTGTAGACACCTATTGCCACTTTTGAGTCAGGCCACCGCAGACCCGACACTGAACCTGGTCCTGGCTGGTCTGTAACTTTGGGTGGTGATTTTTCCTTTGTTCATTAGAGTTCATTCTTGTTTTCAATGCTTAGTGTGATGATTGAATTGTACTCCAATGCCTCGTATGTGGATTGTTGAGTTTCAGCATAACCATTTTACCTGGATTCTCCATTTTTCCATGTAAAACCTAACTATATTTTTAACTGCTTCCTTGTGTTGTCTTGATATAGATAGTGACATGGTTATTGTTAGTCTGGGGTATCTTTCTGAAACTCATTATTTTGGCCTATTCATCAAGCAAAAATGAAGATTGAGTCTTATGTGTAGTGTTTTGTATTTTTAAGTATACTTAGCCCAATTACAAAGCTGATACAAATTATTACTGCAAATTGCCAAATTTTGCAGAACCGTTTGGATTCCATACTGGGAATTTCTTAGTTAAGCAGTAAACATGTATATGCTGCTCCAGATTGCTCATAATGGAAATAATTCTAAGCAAAGAGGAGCTTTTTATAGTGTCTTTTATCTCTCAAGCCTTTTTTACTTTATTTCTAGGTGACACTGAAGAATGTCTTGAGCCTTTTCACCAGTTTTTGTGTTGGTCCTGGCTCCCTCTCATGGCAGCTTTATTACGATGAGTCCTTGAGTTTGTTTCATGGTATAAAATGCTGTTAGCTTCCTTCAATCATTTGAGTGTCAGTTTTGAAATCATTCACAAGTCTCTCAGCTTGCTAATGATTTCAAAAGTGACACTCTCATTTTATCCCTCTGTTACAACCTCCTTAATTTTGAAGTGATCGTTAACATCTGAAAATTCCTGTGTCTGGTTTCATTGCTTTCTTTCCTGAACAGCCTATAATCCTTTAATACTTTTTCCCTCATCTGCTTGGTTGAGTTGTGTTTTTATAATCTCCATGATATTTTTCCCTTCCATTACATGCAGCTCCAACATGATCCATTTAAGTAATACTCTACTCAGGTAAAAAAATAAATCGGTGGGGTTTATTTACTTTTATATTCTAGGTATTCAGTCTCTTTATTTATTTAGTTTTAAATTTTCAGATTATATTTTCCTCACTTACAAATTCTGCCTAATTCACCATTTTGGTCTGTTTCTTGTGTTTTGACAGGTTGCGTCTCCCTGCTTGATTATGATGAGCATTATATTCTCACTTTTCCAAATGGTTATGGAAGGCAAGTATTGTCCAGGACAGTACCACTTAAAATATCCACATTGTCCATCAGTCTATTTAAAGGAAGCTTATTATTTAACGTGAAAGCCATGTTAAATGTTGTGATTTTTGAGGCTTTTCTAATTTATCTAACAGGTCAATTCTAACAGTTCCGTGGGTCGAACTAGGAGGCGAATGTAACATAACTTGTGCGAAAACAGGATACAATGCCAGCATTATATTTCATACCAAGCCTTTCTATGGAGGCAAGAAACACAGAGTAACTGCAGAAATCTTGTAGGTTTATATTAAATATCTTATTGTCATTAGTTATCAGCAATAACTCGCTTGAAAATACCTAGTAATTTGTTTTTCTATTTTAGTTCTCCACATGACAAGAAGTCCTTTAGCTCAATTGAAGGGGAGTGGAATGGAGTGATGTATGCCAAATGGAGTACTGGGGTAAGCAGTCTCAGGAAAAAGGTGTAAACCACTTTGCATGCTGTGATCTTTTTCTGATAGATAAATGAACAATCCTAAACAAATTAAATGATTGAATGCTCAGATGCAAAACCTAACTAGGTTATTAAGTACAGAATATGATTTTGATTATAGATGATTTAAAATTATTAACTTCTCTAAGTGCTGGAAATACTCAACAGATCTGACAGCATTCTGTGGAGTAAGGACATGAAATCTCAACTGTTTCTCTCTCCATAAAATGCTGCCTGACCTGCTCATATGTCATACAACCTGGAAACACACCTCAGCCCATGCCAACCATCAAGCACCTTTTTACACTAGGCTTACACTAGCCCTATTTTCTTCTCCCCACATTCCCATCAACTCCCCCTTGAAGCCTACCACATCTACCTGTTTGGGGGCAATTCATAGTAGCCCATTTATCTGCCACCCTCGTCTTTGGGATCTGGGAGGAAACTGGAGTACCTGGGCATAGTCCACAGGGAGAACATGCAAACTCCACACAAGCAGCATTGGGGGCAAGGATTAAACCCAGAACTGAGGCAGCCACTCTACTAGCTGTGCCATTGTGCCACCCTGCTGAGTATTTCCAGCACTTGGTTTTCATTTCAGATTCTCAGCTTTTTTTTGTTCACTTTTTTTTACATCTTAATTCATGCTACCTTTCGGTTTCCCACAAAACCTGGAAGTATGGGTCATCATATCAACAGTCCTTTGATTTCACTAGTTAGGCTATTTAGTTATTATTAGCATCACTGGATTCCAGTAAAATGCTTATTGTGCAGGAATTCAATGTTATTGAGGAGGTGATAATGAGAAATTTATAAATTACAGTGAAACTCTTGCTGGATGCCTCCATCTGAGATGAGTTGGGAATGCTCTAAAGTTTAAATTCACTAAAATTATGGTTGGAATGATTTTAATGAATAAAAACTAATTTAGTTCAAATATATATATTTTACCCTTAAATATAAATTAATACATCTCTCAGTAGTTGGAGTTATACACTTTTTTAAAATGTCTCAATGACTTAGCTAATAAAGACTTTTGTGTTTCTGATGAAGGAGAGCAGCATATTTGTGGATACAAAGAAATTGCCTATTATCAAAAAGAAAGTAAGAAAATTGGAAGATCAAGATGACTTTGAATCTAGAAGGTAATGATTTTTGTATTGAGAATGAATGTTTACTTAAGAGGTGGAAGATGTGGGGTTATAATTGCTTTTTATTGTGATAATGTAGATTTATTGGGTGACGTAGAAGGTTCATAGTATTTGATGACTGCAAAAGTGTTTTTGGTGTTCATTAGTAGAATGTTTATCCCTATATTTGCATCCCTTTCAATGGCTCTGGATGATGGTTTTAATAATGCAACTGAATTTTAACTTCAAACCATTAGATTTTAGTCCAGTTCCACAACGTCTAAAATATCATGCCTGTTAATTTTTAACCACAAATGTCAGTTTACTGTGGTCTGTAGGACCTCCAGTTCTTCAAGAATCTGCCTTAAACTGCATATCTAATGAAATTTCATATTTTATGAATTTTCTTTTAAATGTATTAAACCAAATTTCAAAGCACATCTATCCGCAAAGATGCTGGACAAGGGTATAGTACTGATATAAGTGTAAGTAAAGCTAAGCTGAAAATAGTTGACATCAAACATTAACCTTCCAGATTCAGATGGGTTAGAATTTGTTCTCACCCTGAGCCACAGATTAGATAAAGAAGGCAGTATTAGAAATGCTTATATTATTAGATGTGTAAGAATGTTATTCTCCTTTTGGTGTGTATTGTGAAAACCTTACTACCTAGTTTAAATAACCAAGAGCTTGCACCAGCAGTGAGTTGGCTGACCACCTTGGGATTCCCAGCAAAAGACCTGAAGCAGATGCTCAAAAAAATGCTCTATTTGCTTGTGGCTTATAACCGCAGTGTTTGCACATTCCCCATCTGAATTGGGTTTGGACTTGTCCGGCCACTGGAAGCTGCTTCACCGACCTGACCACTATTATGTAAAAGTGAAACTGACACCTATCCACCCAACAACCATAACTGAGAAACTACACTGGAGCTAGATTTGTGTGGTTGAGAAACAATCCCTGTTTTCTTATTCAGCTTGCATTTCATAATATTTTAGGCTATATTTATGTCATCTACTTAAGAATGTATATGTACCTTTGTTCCTTTATGAACGAGTATACTTTGGTGTGATACCCACTGCTTTCTCCCTTTAACTTAATTCTCACTATCCTGCGGACCAACCAATTTCTAGCCCCCATCCTACGTAACAATAAAACTCTCCCTTGAGTACTAGCACTTTCTTCTCAAAATTCTCAATTTCCCTTTTGCAGTTTTGTTCTCTCTCTTATATCCTTCCAGCACCAATCTACCCATCTTCAGAGTTTTTGAATGTGTTGCTTCCAAAGTCTATTCGAATTAACAACACTGGCCGGCAGGAAGAGGCGAGCTGATCTGTCAGGGTTCAGTCACAAGCCACATATGACTCAGCCAGCTCCATCATGGGCATAACCCTCCCCACCATCAAGGACATCTTCAGGAGTCCCACCTTGTTTATTCCTTTTCTTTAGCACTACTTAGTTTTGTAATTTATAGTAATTTTATGCCACAAAACAACAAATTTCACATCATGTCAGGGATAATGATTCTGATTCATTAGTTCCATTCTTACCTGTTCAGTTAGAGTATTTCTAGTAATGCCTTATCTTCCTGTCTCAGTGTTACCTCTGCAAATCCCCAGCTATGTGTCCTTTGCACCATCCATTTCGTCAACTAATTGTTCTTTTTTTAAAAGAAACAAGATCATGCACTGGTTCCACACACACATCATCAATTTCCAGTTCTCTACCACATCTCAAACTATGTTATCAGACTGCTCATCCAGTATCCAATTTTAACTAAACATTAAGAGGACTAAGATGATGTTGAAATATTCCACTCACACCTTCAAACTTAGTCACGCATCTTCTCCAGTATTGAGACAAACATCTTCCATCTGTGTAATATTGTTTATCTCCACCTCTGTCTTGGCTTATCTGCTGAAATACATATCCAGGTCTTTGTTAATTCCTGATTCAACTACTTCAATGCACTCCTCACCCATTCCCACCTTTCACCCTATGGTCACAAACATCATAGTATTATATACATATATACCCCCAAAAAACATAGTCTTTAAATCTCTGCAGCCTTCCTCCTAGCATCTCTGCTGCTGCTTTCAGCATATTCTCTCTGAACTTTGCACTGATTAAACGCTGAACGCATGTGCATCTCCCTCTCCCTTACCACACTGCTGGTATCAGTGGTTTCTGTCTTTTAATAGTTTTTTAGCTTCAAGATCCCTCTTGCCACATTTTGCTCTCCTTTTAACACCCACTTGTCCAATTAAAACACTTTCTAAAATATTTGTACCATTTGTTTCTTGGTAAAGCATCCATTGTAAAACTATGTCTGGAAATTTTGATAGCTATGTTAAAGTACATTAGGGAAAAATAAGGAATTCGTTTGTGGTTTTCTACAGACTTTGGAAAGATGTAACGCACAACTTAAAAATAAAGGATATTGATGCTGCCACAGAGGCAAAGCACAGACTTGAAGAAAGACAAAGAGCTGAAGCAAGGGAGAGAAAAGAGAATGAAGTTCAATGGGAGACACGGGTATGAAAGCACCTAACACTACTTTTTCCAGATTCAGTTACTTCAGTACCATTCAGTAGTGTCTTTTTATTGTACAAATGAAAATCAATTAGTGCAAACCAAAAAAGTGTAATGCAGTTTCTGACTCCACTGAAGTTGAAGGTGCAGCTAATCTTATTGGTAGAGGAGGAGGTAGTCTAACTGAGAAGCATTGTAGTTTGCTGAGAGAAGTAAAAGGTGGAAATAGCAAAGATGGTGTCTCATTCTTTCAGTCCAGGGATAAACCAGGTAGTGCCAGGCAACTGGAAGGTTCAAATGGTACACCTCACTTAAACAAGATAGTGAAACCAGTCAAACTTATGTCTGATGGGCAAACCTTTACAGACAATAATCCAACAAAACTTGTATATCCATGTTCTTCTAAATGACAAATCTAAAAGAAGAAAGCTGTAGGTTTTCAATATGAAATAAAGGAAATGCTCAGCAGGTTAGGCAGCATCTGTGGAGAAACATTTCAAGTCATATTCAGACAGCATGGAAACAGGCCCCTTGGCCCAACTGGTTGGTGTAACTTTTCTCCAGAACTGTTCAAAGTTGGAAATGAATCAAGTTTAATTGTTGAGAAAGAGGATAGGAGTAGAGGGAAAATGAGGGAAGATCTTTGATAGAGGTTGGAGACCAGGAGAGATTGCATGATGTAAAAGGGTGATGGTGTAGCTTAAAGAGCTGGTGAAAAATAAGTGTGTCTGGAAGAGTATAAACAGAGGTAATGAATGAAATCTGAAATACCTGAAGAGGTGGGTGGAAGCTGCATGTTGGAACTGAGAGAAAAAAAAACTAGTATGTCTAATGATTGTAATTTGTTGCAATCTAATGGGTGTATAATGCAACTCAGATGAGGTATTGTTTCTTCAGCTTTGTTAGAACAGTGTAGAAAGCCAAAGACAGATTAGCCTGGGAGTGGAATAGAGAATTACAGTGACTAGGCACTTAAAGCTCAGGGTTACCCTTGCAGACATAAATAGGAGTGTTCTGTAAAGCAGTCATCCAATTCAATGTAAAGGAGACCACTTCATTTATAATTAGCACCATATGTATTCAGTTTGTTATATTATAGTCATATAGCACAGAAACACCAGGTCTACACCAGGCATCAAGCATCCATTTACACTGGAAAGTTTTCCATTGCATGAAAAAAACAAGATGCTGCTGGAGGAACTCGGGTCAGGCAGCATCAGTGGAGGAAAACAGACAGTCAACGTTTCAGATCAGCACCCTTTTCCTGACCTGAAACGTTGACTGCCTGCTTTTCTAAGGATGTTGCCTGACCTGCTGAGTTCCTCCAACATCTTGTTTCTTCATCTAGATTCCAGCATCTGCAGTCCTTTTTCAAGTTTTTCATTGTACCTGTGTAGCACTGTCCTACCTTTGTTTATTTATTTGATGTAGTTTGTTGAATGTAAGGTTGGAAATTACCTTTTATTTCTTCCCTCTTAGGTGTTCCACGAAGATGGAGAATGCTGGATATATGATTATCCACTGCTAAAGAGGCTGGGTGGCAATAAATATTAGAATATTGTTTCAAAAATGGCTGAATAGAACACATTTAAGGCCTAAAATTGAAAAGGACTTTCTTTTGCCTAACAAATTTTGTATCGAGATTCTTAATATTTAATAAAACACTATAGCTTTGAGGTTACAGAAATGCATTCATTTAAGAAATGCATTGTTTAGATTTCATCTGGTAAATTTTAAGTGGTTCGTTTCTCAGGGAAATTGGACTTTTAAAAAAAAGGTGTGGTGGAACAATTAACATCCTGCAAGAGTTGTGAGAATATTCTTTTTAGTGCTGTACAATGACTGTTGGAATGTTTGCTCTTGCTCCACATCAGAAATTTGTAATGTTTGTTGCAATTCTAAGTTAAGTATGCAATTTCATCTGCCAAATTTGTGTAAACACTGAAAATCTCAAAAAGACAGCCCAAGAAATAGATCTTGGATACCTGTACAACCTATTCTAAGTGCACTGTCTGTAATGTCATTCTACAGATATTAAAAAAAATGTACCACTTCCACGTATTGTGTTTTTAAGTCCTCTGTTTACAAATGTGGACTCTGCTAGAATGATTCAATATTGCTTGAACCTCTTTTCATAGATATGTGTACATATATATAAGTATATAAATATATATATATGTAGAATTTCATTAATGAAGTGTTTAGTAGTGAACTGGGATAAATGTTTATATATAGCAGATATAAAATGAAAATGAAGCCAATGACTTTGCTTTATAATTTAACACACTTTGAGGCCTTCTTATTAATTTGAGTGTTACATTTGATTGAAACCTGTATATAATTTTATTCCAAGAATGAATGATTGCAGTTAGTTTTCATTCTGTTTATTGTAACAACAAACATAATAAACCTTCAAATACATTTTGCAGTGGTCATGATGAATTTGCTTAAGTAAATTAGTACTGAATTATTTGAATGGAAACATTACTCACTGGGCATCTCACAAAATATCTGGTAGTCATAGAACTGTTAAAGAAAACTATTTTTGGGTGTAGGGCAAGGAAAAGGATTACAATATTTTGTTAGCAGATTAAAATGTAAAAACAAGTCATTTAGATTAATGTTAACAAATAGAAAATACATAATTTATCAGGATACTTGTGGTTTCTCTTTGCTGTACACTGAAAGTTTAGTTTTTTCAATTTCTCCTTGCGTAGCAATATTCAATGAATCCGACATGCTCACGATATATTTGAATCCTTGTTTTCTAATCTCATTAATACTTCTGCCTTTTTACTGTTTTGTTTTGACAAATTTCTTAATCTGAAGTGAGATTACCAGAATTAATACTCCT
>JARFYF010000063.1:29634038-29645518 GCA_030265395.1 Rhina ancylostomus | reverse complement strand
CAGTGCAATCCCCGGGCACACTGTCCCACTGGTAGGGCAGACCCATCAGAGATGGAGATGCAACAGTATACAGACAGAAGGAAGTAGTTCTGAGTCTTCACTATTGACTCCAGAACACAAAGTCTCACAGTATTAAGTCAAACATGAATAAGGAAACTCCCTCCTGATTATCACCTTCCCTCTGCCTTCAGCAGATGAATCAATGCTAAAATAATTGCCCAGTATGGATTACTCTGAGAGCACCTCCCAAACTGCAACCTCAACCGCCAAGAAAAAGGAAGAGTGCTTTCGGCATATGGGAACATTGCCACCTGCATCATTCCCTCTAGCTCTTACACTATCCTCACCCGAAAATACATCAACAGGTCAAAATCCTGGAATTCCCTCACAAACAGCAATTTGGCAGTGTCTTCACTGGAAGAACTGCAGCAATCCAAAGTGGCGACACGACACCTCCTCAGGGTGAATTAGTGATGCCAGTAACACCCAGATTGCAAAAAATTGAATAAAAAAAGTTCTGCATCACTTATCTAGCCATCTGGATTACCAGTCTAATAACCTTTATCTTTTGTCTGACATAGTATTGAAATAAAATTCAATTTCAGGGTGTAGGAAAATTTCATGTCAATGGAGGCGTTGAGTGTTATTCTGAAGTTGAGATTTAGACAAATTGCTGAGCAGAGTAATAGCTAAAATTAGATTAAAATGGCTATGTTCTACCTGCCCTGGAAACCTTGATGCCAACATCCAGTTAACGTATGGAAAGATTGTTTTATTGCACAGCATTGATCTGTTTTTACCATGGAAGCAGATTATGTGTATAAAAAAATCCATGATGAGTATTGTGTAATGATATTACCAACATGAGCAATGGCAGAATAATGTTGAAGATTTACTACACGATCTCAGCCCAGCTATCAACACAGGCATGAGTCAGATGGTTATCCACACAAAAAAAAGAACAAGGACAATAATTCAAATCCGTTAGAAGCAATTGCAATAATGGAGAGGCGTTAGAGACTATTGCTTAATCATCCTCTCACCAGTAAATTATGGTTATACAATACATTGTGTGGACAAAAGAAAAATGTATAAAGTAGATCGGTTCCTGTGTTACATAGCTTACATAAATCTTGTCTAGTACCTTTTTGTTTGCTTACTTATGTCCAGTGGAATCAGTTGCTTTTCTCAACTTTGAGTTTGCTTTAATTGATCACCCACTGGAATTTTAAAACGTGAAAAAAATATTTGAAGGAACACAGAAACTGGACAGAAGTTAGACAGGTATCCAGAATGCAAATGAAAATACTGACTGAAGAAATGAGGTGTCTATTCAAATTGAAAGTTACAGTCGAGTGTGGAGGGTGGAAGAACAGCAACCCATTTGGTGATGGGTGGAGTAAACCTTGCACCAAATTAACAATCAGTATCAGTACAGTTCTGTAATCTCCAAAGCTAGTTGTTGTACCCTTCCCTCTGCCCACCTCAAAGATTTGATAAGCAGAATAAACGGTAAACAAAACTCACTTAAATTTTGTTGCCTGTGTTTCCACTGTGATAGAGAATCCCAAGATTCCAGATGTATTTCGGCTGGAAGGATACACATGGTACCTGAAGTACAGAATATAAAACTATATAAAGGAAGCCAATATTTCAAACTGTATATTACATTTTATTACAAGTGATGAGTATTTATGGAATGTACAGTTAGCTTTTTTTTATAAAACAAACATCAAGAGTCTCTCCAAGCAACTCATATCATTATTTAGTTTTGACTGAAGTTAATTCACTAAGATAATTTTATTTGATTACAACCACGAATATGAGACTTCAGCAATGCAGTGCATTTTGAACACAAGTTGAAGATCTCACAGTGAAACTAGTGAGCAAGTTCTGGCAGTAGGGGCAAGCTTGTCAAATGTTTTTCAAACTAATTCAAGTTAATTATCAAATCCAATGAGCCAACATCTCATGTACGTACTACAAGGTACAGAGATGAAAGCCTTCTGGTGTCCAGTTATTAACCAACACATTTCTGAACTAGTGCAATATTACAAAACATCAGAAAAAAGTTCTACTCACGCTCCCCCCCCACACACACACAATTTATTTATTTTTTCTCTCTTATTCGTTTTCTCTAAATATTTCACTTTGCTGTGTTCATTATAATCTACACCATACACATTTGGTATCCGCTCATAAATATGGAGCTGGGACACACATTCATAATGTTTTGTTTTAATAAACTAAACAGGTTCTGTGGTTCTATTTTTAGATAAAGAGCTCATTGAAATCTCACTGGTCCTTCAAATAAAGAACCAGTGACAAGAAAACCATCTCCAGTAGAGAAACTGGCAACAGCCCAGGAACCACACAAATGTACATTATTTATTCTACAGACCTTCTTCAACCATCCATTCTGATCAAAATGAAACTCCCATCTCTGAACTCTGACAGTTATTACAAGGCTCAATTTTCTTTTTGCTAAACATTTCACCTCAACAAATCTACTCAAATCTTTCTAAGTTAATTCTAGAAATGCTTCTTTCTTATCAGGACAGGATTTAGACTTGTTTTCTACAACTTTCCCCTTTAATATTGTTTTAAAATCAAGATGAATTACATTACCTCATATTCTAAGGTGTTGAACTCAATCCAGTCTTTACTTTTTACCCCCTTTTAAATCCAGAACACAATGTCATTCAATTACTCTTTTCAACCTCAATGACATTGTGGCCTTTATTTCACTTGATTATCAAGAAGGATACTATTGATGAGGGCCTTGAACAATACATATCATTAAAGAGGAGGATAAAAATAGTTACCCAAGTGTTTCTTTCGTTCTCAGAAAATCAAAGCAAGGTTCTTCCATGTGCATCTGAAATCCAGGATCAAAACTATCTCAGCAAAAAAGTCTTGTCCTCTGTACAGTCTAAAGTAGCATCCCCCTTAAAGGGATTTTGTTTTAGTTATAACATGCAACAGGAAAGGGGTAAAAAAAATTGTTCAGGGCGTTTTAGAAGAGATGATGTATACATTGGTTATCATCTTCCAAAATTCCACAGCTTCAAGACATTTCCCACAGATCTGAAGACCGCAAATGTAACCCCACAATTTAAGACAGGAGAGTGGGAGAAGAACAGGGAACATTAGGCAAGTTATCAAGACATCAACAGCAAGGAAGGTTCAAGAACCTATTATGAAGGAAATGGTAACATGCAAATTTGGAAATAAATTCAAGATGGGGCAGAGTTATCATTGATTAAAGGGAAATAATGATTAACAAATCTTTAGGATCTAGACAGCATGCATTTAAGCTGAGAGGGGGCAAGTTCAAAGGAGATGTGCAGTGCAAGTTTTTTTTAAACACAGTAGTGGGTGCCTGGAATACAGTGCTGGGGTGGTAGTGAAGGCAAATATGATAGAGGTGTTTAAGAGGCTCCTAGATAGGAACATGAATATGCAGAGAATGGAGGGATATGAACTTGTGTAGGCAGAAGGGACTAGTCTAGTAGGTTTTTAATTACTACTCAATTAGTTCAGCACAAGATAGTGGGCCAAAGGGCCTGTTCCTGTGCTGTACTGTTCTATGTTCTAATTTTCTGAGAATGTAGCTAGCAGAATAGATGAGGGCAAGCCAGCTAATGTAGTGCAAATGGACTTTCAGAAGTCCTTGGACAAAGAGCCACACAAGAGATAACTAAACAAAAATAAAATGCGAGGTATTGGGGATAATACACCAATGTGCTCTGAGGGTTGGGTAATAGTGATTAGGAAAAATGGGTATTTTTTGGGTTGGGAGGTTTTGATAAGTAGGGTGCTGCAGAGGCACTGCTATTCACAACCCATGAAGGGAATCAAGTATAATGTATCTAAGTTCAAAGATGATATTAAGCTAGGTGATGGTGAGGGCTCTCAGGAGAGTGCGGGCTTCAGGAGGGCTTATAGACATGGCAGATGGAACATAATGTGGAAAAATGCATTGTTATCCACTTCAGTGAAAAAAAATAGAAATGCAGAGTATAGGGGCTCCCTGGCTTACAAATGACCTGATTTACAAAAATATGCAAATTCTCCCATACATTTTTAAAGCATTTTTCAAGCTAGTAATAACAATAACAAAATGTTTGATGGCATCCATTAATGATTGGGTACAGTATACATTCCATTAGTTTAGGTACTGTTAGGGTAATTATTCAATAACATGAAAGCATTACAGCATGTGGATGTAGAGTGATATGATATGGATACCTGTAAAAAAATGGACATTTCTGACTTATGGAGAAATTAGTTTACAGACAGTTCTCAGGAATGGAACGCTTACATCACCCAGGGAGCCCTGTACTTTTTAAATGATGAGAGATTATAAGGTGCTTGTATTCAGGGGGAGCAATGTCTTTTAATATGAATCACCTAAAGTTGTCAGCAAGCAATTCCGAAGACAAAAAAAGCTAGATATCACTTCAAGGAGACTTAAACACAACTTGCTCTAATTATATAGAGCTCTCATGTGAGCACATCTTCAACACTGTTCACAAGTGTCTTCCCACCAAAGAATGGATAATCTAGTGGTAGGAGGACTGTAGCAAAGTTTCACCAGTTTGATTACTGAGATAGTACATTTGTCATACAAGGATAAATTAAGCAGACTAGAGCTCTCCCCATCACAAAAATTAGAGTGACCTCATTGAAATGTACATATTTCTTAGGAGGTTGACAGGGCAGGTGTGAAGTTCACGTTTCCCCTACATGGGCTGTCTAGAATAATGTCATGGTCTCCAGCCTTTCAGGACAGATGAGAAATTTCTTCATACAGTGTAGCGAATCTTTGAAATTTACAAATGAGGAGAACTATAGAGACTACCCTACTAAGTACCTTCACGACCGATTGGTCGATTTTTAGAGATTAAGGAAATCAAGTGATAAGAGGTTACAACTGGGAAGAGGCACAGAGGTAAAAGGTCAGCCTTTTACCTTGGCCATCTTATTGAATGGCCAAGGTGGCACCAGAGGCCAAATGTCCTTCTCTGACACACCAGTATAAATCTAAGCAAGTGTAACCCTTGGTACTAAAATGTGTCAGAAACATTCAAACTTAGTGTTCTGACATGCAGCTTAGCCAGTTGAAGAATATTTCAACATTTTCCCTAAGGTTTATAAAGTTTTCCCCTTTATAACAGAATTTATGGGAAGTCCCTATCAGCACAACTGTACCATTGAAGATGGGGGTGGATTCATGCAACTTTGCCCCTTGGGAGGTCTGCACCATGCAAATTGTAGGTGAGTGGCAAGCATATCAGTAGCAAAATCCTTCTCTTGCTCAAGCTGATTATTATATGGAAAAATAAGCATATTTAAATGACCATCTAACAATGAGAAGATTCTATAGTTATGAATGGAGCAAACGGGGAAGTTTTTCAACCATTTGGGTTAAATTTTTCAACCATTAGAACAAGGAATACATTTTAACCATGTGCCTACTGAAGCAGATCTCTTTTAACAAAACTTATAACTGGAAAGTAAGTGGCAAGTTTAAATAGGCTTGAAATGTGAGAATAGAAAGTTGTGATTGAGTTATAACATACGCACAAAATGCCAAATGAATTACAACTGTGCTGTAATTTCTACAGGACCTAAAGTAACAAACAAATATTCTTAAATTTGTACATACTTTCAAATATGACATGTAAAACTGAAAACCATTCAATGAGACTTAAAATTCCAAAGGCTGTCTGACAAATATTAATGAAGTCTCACTCTTTCAACAATTAGTCTTTTTCAAATTTTAAAATTACTAAACTTGCATATGGATTTTTGTGTATGATTTACTCACAACAAGTAGTTCCATTAGGGCGTTTTCCCTTACTTTGTGACAACCTGACTGAAAATCAAGATATTAAAGTTAATTATTTATTCTTAAGAATCTTTCACTTGTTAACAGCCAAATTCAGACAAGCAACAACATTAAAATGAATGACAACAAGCCTGTGCAATCATGCAAGATAAATCATGCTTATATTTTTATGCAGTATATTATCCAGTCAAATAGATAACTTTAGATTTAAAAAAAATAAACTGACATTAGAAATATTCTCTGCAAAACTTCAAGTTCTAAAAAAAACTTTAAAAGGATTATTGTGTGCAATTTGGCTATAAGCACTACTGCTTTGAGGGTCAGAATAAAAATTATTACTGAAATCCTTCTGACTCTGTTACATTAATTATTGGGACAAAATATGATTATGATTTTCAACCAAGTGTATTTGCTATCTCAGACAGATTGAGAGAACACTAAAGATTAGAAGTTATAGAGTCATACAGCACAGAAACAGGCCCTTCAGCCCATTGGATCTGTATCACTCATCAGATGAAAAATGAATATATTGCTTTAGCATCTCACCTGATAATAAACAGTGACCTCTGAATTTGCATCATTTCTGTTTAGAGACTTTATTTTGCACACATGTGGTTTATTAGGTAATTCCACAACCCTGAACTGGACAGGTACATCCTTCACAAGTGGCTTGCACTGCAGCTTCCTGCAATGCAATTAACACATTTCTTATACAACAAACAAAAGCACAGTAACCATGTTACCATTTTAAAATGATGTAGCATGAAGGCAATTATAACAAATTTAAATAGTATTTCAGGACTTTTCAGGAAGTTGTATTTTGTTTACTAAGGAAGATATCATGTTTTGTAATTAGAATTCATCAATAAATCATATGAATTTCCCAAACTAAAAGCTTCATGTGATAAGAAGGAACAAACTACTTACTTCACAATATAATTTAGAAATTCAACAGACTCCTTGGAAGAGATTAAAAAAAATCATTAGTTTCATGCTAAAACTCATTATTTTTGATACGTAACAAATAAAATTTGCTTAAAGTTAATAAAGTAATGTACTATACAAACAAAACATGCTTACATCTTAAATTTCCCCTACCAGAACGCACTTTTAAATTAACTAGTTAAGTCCCATCAGAGGTTTTCTTCCCAATATCATGTATGTATAATAACTAAACATCAATACTTGTTCTTGCATCCATTTTGGCCTTAAATGCTAGATCTTAAATGCATCAGCAGCAACCTACGGCTGGATCATCTACCCTGTTTTATCTTATGTCAGCATAAAGGGAAATAAAGCAAAAGCAACCAAAAAAACTTGTATTTATATTGCACCTTGTACATAGAAAAATCTCCTGAAACACATTGCAGTGATTTGAGGAGAAATGGAGACTATGCCAAAGGTAATGATATTAACTGAAGGTAATTCAAAATGGTTCTACATGATTCTAACTTGTTCAAGGATTGAGTATTAAAAAGGATTTCTACAAAAGTAGTAGTACTGGATGGATGTAGGTGGGAATTCCAAACTGTGTGAGTTATGGCCCAATATTCTGTCCATCCCCCCATGTATCAGACAGATATCGGAATGTACAAAATTTTGGAGTAAGATAAATGAGAAAGGCATCGGTAGCATTATAAGAGTTACAAAGATAGTGAAGGGCAAGTTCTTGGGTGAGTTAACAAAATAAAAAAAGTATTCTAAGTCTAGCAAATCAGTGAGATGAACAATGATTAACCAAGCCTTTAATCACCATTTTCAATCATTTGAATTTTATGAAGGGTTCAAATTTTCTCAACATTTAGGTGAAGTAAACTGCAATTCAATACAGGGGCACTGGATAGCTTGACAAAGAGGGTGGGGAAGAAAGGCAGAGTGCAATTATTGTTCAGGTGGAGTTGCCCACACATATGTAGATGATATTCCCAAGGGCAGTGTGTAGGGTGAGGAAGAAAGGGGGACAAGGATAGATTTTTAACATCTTTAGCAGAGGACCAGGATGATGGAAAAATGATAATTGTGTCAATCAGGTGAGAAGTAAAATAAAAATTTGGTAAGAAGAAATGAAAAACAAAACAGCTCAATATGACTGGTACCATGAACGCAGTACAAATTTGACAAATAACATGCAAGTTCTGGTCTTAAAGGGCACTAGAAACAAAATTTATCTGCATGACAATGACCTGAGTTTTCCGGCAGTTCTTCAACAAAAAAGTTGTGTACATGCCAGCAAGTTCAGGGCTTTGATGCTTTCATAGTCAAAAACAGAAGCCACATATTTGCTGAGTGAGGTTCCTGCTGACAAATCCATGCCACTAGATTCCATGTAGACTTGCTGGAATCCTCCATCATTTAAGTTTGAAAATCTGAGTAGATTCACTGTCAGATTAGACCTGATGCAGCATCTACAAATTTATTTACTTCAAAGGAGATTTTTACAGCTGTGACAAAGGAATGCAAGAATAAGATAGGTTCCATTTTGTTTTGCAAATATTAGTGTAAATATGTTTTAAAATTAGGTGATTTTTAAAAAATATTTTAAAATCTTAATTATTTCATTTTTAGTTGTTTCAGAGACATTCAGGGGTATCGATGAAACTTGACTAATTTAATATGCGGAAGCAGTACCATGCAAAAGCAGTTAAGTGCTGTCGCCACACAGCTCCAATGACCCAGTTCAGTCTGGATACCTTGTTATCTGTGTGTAGTATGCATGTGACTTATGGGTTTTCCCAACTTTTACACTATCCAGAAAAATAACATAAGAATAAAGTTTCTGCACCCTCCCCAAACATCATTTACATTTTTGCTACTCTGAAAAATGTTCATTATCAATAGAAATGATCTTTTTCTGGTTAACTATTTCACACTAAAACATTTACTTTGCTTGTGAAATTTCCTTGCACTAGTCCTTCTACAAAAAGGTGGGATTTAAAGTTCTTCACAAATGACATCAGTGCTTCGATTGAGATTCCACCTTTCATCAAGGTCTGGTACTTCTGCATCAAAGACCACCGTTCATGTTCCAGAATCAATAGACGTACGTCTCTGCAAAAAGATAGCACAATGGAAAGTCTACTTGCTGATGCACTTGTTTGAAATCTGCAGTTTAAAATGAAACAAGTTCTAGATTTCTCAACCCTTTTGTCTTTCTGTTAGTGTCAGAGAAGCTCTGCTGTACCCAATTTAAGTGGACAATTTTCATTTGCAATTCAGAACAAAGTTAGCAGATTAAGTAGTCAAAGTAAAGAGGAATGGGTTCACTAAAAACAAACCCTCAAGATTAAACAGCATATAATGGATATTTCAATTAACCCATTTCAAAAGCAAGCATCTTTTATAGATCATTTAAATGCAAGCAACTTTTCATATGTATTTTAAGGAACTGACAATCTTCTCCACATTGTAGTTTTGAGGTGAGCAACTTGTGCCGCACATTTGATTGACTAAACTGCCACTTTCTAATGATTGCTGTACTGTGCCAAAAACCAGTTAAAGGGGCAAGGAAGGTCACACTTTTTATTTAAGATACACTCAGCAGAAATGTCTACAGTTTTGCTCCCAAATGACACGACTTCATTGAAAACAGAAAAATACTAATTAATTCAGAATATAGTGGACAATCACACAAGTATACAGAATGTAGTTTTGTGAACAGGGACATTGAGTGAAAAAAAATTATGCCAAATCCTCAACATATTGCTCATTAGGTCTCAGCTAGAATATTGTGTATAATCCTAAGCACCGTATTTTATGAAGATGGCTGACACACTGGGGAGAGCAGAGGGCATTTACTATTGAATGTGAAAGATGGAGGACAGGATGCTGTTCACAAGAGCTACTTCTTGTAAAATGAGCATAGTTCCATCTTGATTGTTAACAAGCTGTATTCATCTAAGTGGACATTATTCCCTTGAAGATGGTGAGAATGTTTTGGAGAATCAGAACTGAGTCACTCACCAGAGTTGCCAACCTATAACATTCTCTTAAAACTACAGTGTTTATCTGATTGGTCTAGCTAAGTTTCTGGTCAATGGGGAGACTGAAGATTTTGACAGCAAGTGATTGAACAAAAGTATTGCCATAAAAGTCAAATCTCCCTTATGGTTATTGCACAGCACTTGTCCAGAACAAATGTCACTTGCATTGTCAGCCCAAGCCTGAGGGTTGTCCAGGTTCACTGCCATCCGATCTAAGCAGCTGAGTGGAATGGAACATACTGCAGTCATCAGTAAATATCTACTTCTGACCTTACGATGAAAGGAAGATCATTGACAAGATATTGCCTTCAGACACAAGAGATAACCTGGGGTTGATATATGTGCTTTAAAACCACCACAACTATCTCCCTTTGTGCTAACTTTGCAGCCAGTTGAGAGTTTACACTTTGATTTCCATTTCAATTTAATTCAGCTCCTTAATTCCATACGCAGTTAAATGCTGCTTTGACATCAAGTGCAATCATTCAGTTCTTTTAGAGCAAGGCTGTAATGTGGTCTGAAACCATGTGGTCCTATATGAAGTCAAAGTGGACATTACATCACCAACTACATGATTGCTGAGTAACTAACTTGATAGCGTTGTCAATAACACAGTGCACCACTTTGCTGATGATAGGCAGTAGAGTGATGAGATAGTATAGGGCTGCATTAGATTTGTGTTGCTTCATTTGGATTGAACATAGCTCAACTATTTGCCATTCTGTTGAGTAAATACAGTGTTGCTTGACTAAAGGTGTGGATGAATCTGAGCACAGGCCTTCAGGATTTCAGTCAAGAACTTGGCAGACTGCTTTGTAGCTTCTAATTTTCTTTGTAATTTCTTGTTAACACTTGAAATGAACTGGCTGAAAAATGGCTTCTACGATGCTGTGGTCTTCAGTTGACCACGAATAATTATCTACCTTCATTTTTCCACTTCTGCCTAACTGATGGTTTCATGTGCCTCCCCTCTTTCATTCATGTGCTAGGCTCTGCCACATATAGGAATATGAATGTTCATGGAGCCTCCTCCTTCCTTTAGTTTCTTAACAGTTCAGAACCATTCACCACGGGATGTGGCAGGACTGCAGAACTTTAGTTTGATCCATTGGTTGTGGGGTTTACTCTTTTGTATTTGAAGCATGCTACTTCACCTGTTCATCCTACATAAAATCTGTTGATATAGCTTCACCAGGTTAGCACTTCAACTTTAGCTGTGCCTTATATACTGCTTTTAAGGTGCTGCCACATTCATCAGTGAACCTGGACTTGATCGTAATGGTAGCATGAAAGAAATAAGTTACAGATTATGTACTTCTGATTAATTGGTCAAAGCCAGCAAAAGTAATAACAATCATGAAAATACCAGATTGTTGTAAAAACCCATCTGATTCACTAACATACAAAAATAAACAAACTTTACTCAGTTTCATCTATAGATCATTGAATTTTAACTACTCTCCAAAATGGTTTAGCAACCCATTTAGCTGTTGCCACTATACCTTTTCAGGGACGTAGCTGTGGCAATGAATGATGGCCCTGGCAACAATATTCATGTTCCCTAAATAAGAGTGGAGCAAAACTTATCAGATACAATAATGATCTTCCAGTAGATGGGATCAAAACACTGGGAGTGTTAAAAGACA
>JARFYF010000063.1:29565636-29586528 GCA_030265395.1 Rhina ancylostomus | reverse complement strand
TGGTAGGGAAGATAGTCAGTATAAAGAAGACAGGGGGAGTGGTGAGACAGGGGCTGTTGGACCAATAATGGGTGAAGGATGACAGGCAGATGGAGCCAGGTAGGAGAGGAAGAGTGGTGCAGTTGTGAGATACAGGCTGGTGGCTGAAAGATGGAGACAAGCAAAACAAAATGCAGATAGAGATGGATGGAGACAGCCAGGAGGGTGATAAGTGGGAACACAAAGGCTTCTAGTGCTGGAATCTGATAAGTCAGGAAGGTGCTAATGGTAATCACTATGGGAGTTTTATGCAGAAGTTACCAGATGGGGAAGTGGGGATCCAGTGGGTAAAATGTGTCAGTAGTAGGGGATATGGGAAAGGGAAGGTGGATTGGAAGGAGAAAGAGAGTGGGGGGTGGAAGGGGATTTGGAGGTGTGAGTTCCCTGAAATTTGAAAATGTAATATTTATAACATTGGGTTGTAAACTACCGAGGCACAATAGTAAGTGTTGTTCCTCTAGCTTGAGTTGGGCCTTACCCTTGCAGTGGAGAAGGCCAAGGATAGACAAGTCAGTATGGGAAGGGAAGTGAAGTGGCATGCAATTGAGCAAATCTGCAAGGGACTTTGTCTTTACCCTGAAGCTCTCTATTTCCCTAGATTTTCCAGAGGACTGGGAAACTCAGTTAATCAGGATTAAACTGCAGTAACTAAAGATGAGTTAAATTTAAGCCTCTCGGCTCTGGTCAGGTATTTATGTGACTAAATCACTGTCTGCCATCTGATAAGTCTAGAAGAAGGCTCATAGATGTTGTTAATTCTGGGTATGGATTTCTCGAGTGAGGCTGGTATTTGTTGTCATTTGTATTTGCCCCTTTTAACTTAGTAACAAGCTTGGCTATATTGTAACTGCATGCAGTTAACCACATTGGTGAATCTAAATTCACAGGCCAGTTTGCATCAACAATCACTTCAGGATGAAACTAAGCCCTTAAGGAAACTGGCGTGGATATTGTATGTGACTCATCTGATTATGACTGGCATTGGCATTAGCTGTGTACCTGATGATCTCACAGGTCATACACATAGTGAGAGTAAGTTGGAACTGGGTGATACAATGTACTATTTACATATATATTTGAGCAATTTTCATCTTGGGTTACACAGTGCACTTTTCCTTCAAAATTGGAGTGAGCAAAGAGAAATTAATTTCAGTGACAGATTTTGAAAATCAAGACACATTGGGGAATTGGGAAATGAGCCAGAGGTAAGATGAAAAGAAACTTGTATATGCAATGAATTATGGTGATCCAGAATGCACTGACTGAAGGCCTGAGGGAAGCAGCTTCAATTGTAAACTTCCATAAAGAAATTGGGTAGATATTTGAAGGGTAATAAATTACAGGATTATGAGGGAAAGGTTGGGTTTTGAACTACTGGATAGCTCTTTTGAGGAGCTGACACAAGCACATTGAGATAAATGCCCACATCTTCTGCTGCATGATTCTATGTCCCTATGATCGAACATTTTATTGGTGCTTACTTTTGCTTTGGAAAGTCTTCAGTTCTTTCTTGTATTGCATTTTGGTATTGATTTTATCATGAAGTAATGAAAGATCAGGAAGATTTATATGATGTATATTTTCTAATAGATTGCATTAGAGGAAGCAAGTTCTTGAAATAAGAGACTGGAAAATGTAGGATAATTAAAACTCACAAAAAAAAGGCTCAAAGGAGAGAAATCCAGGAAGAGGGAGCAGGTTGATAATGACACCATTTTGCAGAATGAAGTATTCAGGATCAAAATGAGTTGAAAGAAAAGTTGACAGTGGGGAAAAATATGAAATCTGGGCAATAATTGGGAATAAATTAACAAAGGCTAGTGAAAGTGAGACAAATACTAGACTCCTTGCAGACCAGTAAGGAAGTTAAGAATTTTAACATAAAAAGATTAGAATATTTCTTATCAATACTCAGAAATGAAATTGTTGCCTGACCTTTTGGTTTTTATTCTTAAATACTTTATATATACTTTATATTTGAAAACATTAATGATTTCCTATTGTCCTGAGTTTCTTTTTCTCAGGTTATCAGTAGTGATGAATAAAATGTTAATTTGTAAAGATGTACTGAACTTTAGGTGATTAATTGCACAATTTTTCTCAGAATTCTATCAAACAAAATATATACTGCTTAGGTAATCTATTAATTATATCAATAGTTAGAAATCAGACCATTACCTCATTTGAAACTTTTGCCAATGGACAAGAATTGGATTATTACAGTAAGCTAAGATGTAAATGTGCTGGTGATGTGCTATCACTTTTTCTGCACCCCTTATCTTCAGGCTTCTCAGTTCTGCAGCTGTTTACGTGTGATAGATATCAGAATTAAGAACTTTGCCTGAAGTACTATTGGTAGTTTTCGATTTTCTCATTCATAACTGTAATACATAACTTATTTCTGGAGTAAAGATATCTGTGCTCTAAATACCTACTGTCAGAGGAACCAGCAAGGATAATTAAGCTAGCTGAACAATGTAATTTGGGATTACCAGCTCGTATATCAAAGACATCTGGCAACTACACTTGCACATGGAAAGCTTACTCTACTGAAGTGTGTACAGGCTTTTTCTCCACAATTTCCAAAATTCCATAGTCAAGATCAAGGAGCAATGGTGTAGCAGAATGGATCAGAGATAATTAGAGGAGTCAGTGGGTTTGGGGGATCCAGTCATGGGATAGAGAATCACAAATGGGAGATTGGGGATAAAGGCAAAGTCTGTGAGGAGTGGGTGGAAGATCCAGGGCTAGGAAGACAGACAGGTAGAGGGAAGATCAGCAAGATGAAACTTCTCCCTGAATGGGTTGGTCAGATGAATATAAGGGAGCTCATTGTACCTGACTGCAGGTGCTTGGGAACATTGGTAGGGAAGGTAAACTAGGGGCGATCACCAAATAAAACCTTAAAGTAGGCCGAACTGAAGGTAGATGATGCCACAGACTTCTTGGCCACAACCTGCTTAAATGCTCATGGCTGTAGGTGGGGATTGTAGGTGTGAGCACTGCAGGTATTTTTTGTAATTCATTTGCAATATTTACTACCTATCCTTAATTACCTCTGTGATTTTTAAAATGATTTGGATGAGGAAGTGGAGGGTTGGAAAGTTTGCAGATGACACGAAGGTTGGTGGTGTAGTAGATAGTGAAGAAGGTTGTCGTAGGTTGCAACAAGATTTAGACAGGATGCAGAGTTGGGCAGAGAAGTGGCAGATGGAGTTCAATATGGAGAAGTGTGAAGTGATATACTTTGGAAGAATGAACTTTAAGGAAGAGTACATGGTTAATGGCAGGATTCTTAGCAGTGTGGAGGAACAGAGAGGTCTTGGGGCCCAAGTACATCGATCCCTCAAAGTTGCCGCACAAATGGATAGGGTGGTTAAGAAGGCATGTGGTGTGCTGGTCTTCATTAGCTGGGGGATTGAGTTCAAGAACCGAGAGGTAATGTTGCAGCGCCATAAGCCTCTGGTTAGATGACACTTGGAATATTGTGTTCCGTTCATGTCACTACATTATAGGAAGGATGCAGAGTCTTTGGAAAGGGTGCAGAGGAGACTTACAAAGATAATTCCTGGGTTGGAGAGCATGTCTTATGAGAAGAGGTTGAGCAAGTTAGCACTTTTCTCTTTGGAGTGACGGAGGATGAAAGGACACTTGATAGAGGTATATAAGATTATGAGAGGCACAGACAGAGTGGACAGCTAGCACCCTTTCCCCATGGTGGCAATGGCCAATACTGAAGGTCAACCTTTTAAGGTGCATGGAGGAAAATTCAGGGGGATGTCAGAGGTAGGTTCTTTACACAGTGGTGGTGGATGCCTGGAATGCACTGCCGGAGGGAGTGGTTGGGGCCATTACGATAGGGTCATTTAAGAGACTATTAAATAGGCACATGAATATAAGAAAAATAGAGGGTTATGGGAGGAGAAGTAGAGAGGGGTATGGATTGAATGGGGATAAGGTTTATTAGCTTGGCACAACATTGCGGGCCAAAGGGCCCATACTGTGCTGTACTGTAATGGCTTCAGTTTTCCAAATGTTTAGTTGGAGGAAATTTCTGCACCTCCATGGTGGGACCATGAGGGGTATTGGTAAGGTAAAGATGGGTGGCATATGCATATATGCAGAAGCTAATGTTGTGTTTTCAGATGATGAAGCTGAAAGGAAGCAAGTAGTTTAGAAATAACCATCACATTTTACAGTGCTCAGATCTCAAGCTTTGAATCATTTAGGCTAAAACAAGAAATAATGCAAAATACTTTTTCCTGATCTTTGTATAACCCAATTTATCTAATTTTGTTTGTCTTTGAATTATTATGGTTTCCTAAAAATATCAAACATATGATCAAAGGGCCTGAACCTGCTAACAGAATTCCCATTGTGTTTTATCACATGCTGAAATAGCTGACCTGCTACAGGTCTGTAACAATTTCAAAAACACCAGATGCAGCGCAATGGGTTGTTGTGCAGGAACTTTCCTCGGCAACTCACCTCTCTGGTTTGTTCTGCCATCTGTCAGCCAGGGAGGTCCCAGTGGAGGTCTCTCCATGTCAGGACCCTCCCCTTTACAATGGGAACTTGGGTGGAGAGTGTTGCACAGAACAATCTCATGAAACATATTATTTACTTGTTTTTTGAATTCCAGGCCGCCTGTCATTTCTGCAGCTCTAATGTCCACGTTGCATGTGTTTGCAGAATAGGCAGAGTTGTAGCCTCTATTTGAATATTTAAAGGAGCTGCTCCTCAAACTCTGACACCACCTCAAGGCCTTGTATCTAATCTTTGAGCACCTAGTGCTGGATGAGGTGGCCATTCACAGAGCAAAACATTAGGCCATTAGGAGCCTCATCCATCTCCAGTATCTGCCCTTCTTCTGAGGTTGCATTCAAGGCTCAGTATCTGTGAAGTGGGACCACCCAATATCCACTGGAGGCCCACAGGGACCAAAACAAAAAGGCCAACATGATATTTCCAGCATCCTTCCTCCCCTTCTCCCTGAAGTTAACTGCTATCTGAGAAACTGTTGGTTATACCTTCTCCATACAGTATCCTTGCCTAACTACCATGTCCTAAAATAGGCCACCTCTAAGCTTATTATTGAACTAAATCTTACTGTTTCAGCTTCTACCTAATAGTCATCCCCATTTTTGCAGCTTCTAGCTTATTGACTTATTTGAATCCCTGTGTTGTTGCCCCTCATACTAATGCTGTTATATTTATTTTGTGGGATGGACAGAAGCCAAGTACTGAGTGAACAACTCAATGAGATCAGAAAGGTGGAGGACCTGGTGCTAAAGTCTTTCCAATGTATGTATCTAGAGTCCCACCCACTCTATTATCTGGCTCCATTAACCACAACCAAGAACTAAAGATAATATTTCCTAGTGCATGGTAGTCATTCGAAAGAGGGGATTCTTTGGATCCATGATGGAAGATGGCTATGCCTTTTTGCACAATGGTGTCAATAGGTAATTGGGCAACAATGGATATCAATTTCTAAAACATATATTGCTTAAACAAATACAAATTAATGAGAATAGTGTGCCAGACATTACCTTCATTCATATAATGAATGGCATTGTTACTTTAATCAGATTTTTGTAACCCAAACATAATAAGTATAATTTTCTTTATTTGAAAAAAATAGTCACCATATTGCCAGCAGATGGAGTCAAAACATTGTATTTTACTAGAAGGAACAGATAAAAATTCAAATCTGATACACCAAATCCCCACATAGATTTTTCATTTTGCCATCTTGAATTTCCAAAAATATGATTAGGTTTTGTACTAAACAGCTTTATAAAGTTAGGATTTTCCACAGGAAGATTGCTACTAAAATCTTGGTATACTCATCACTTTCTGGAATTTGGATCCATGGATGGTACAGTCACAGAATGTTTTATTTTTTGTTAAGTGGTTCAGATGAATGAGTTTGTTGAGAAGGATCAACTATTCTCACAAGGACAGCCAACAGTTCAATGATAAACCTAAATTAGCATCACAGAATGACAATGCAAACTTTTGATAGTAGTCCAGACTCTCCACCACCATCTAAATCAGCGTGTTCAGGATGGACACTGGAACTTAATTATATGATTGCACCTTCATGAATCCCAAAAATAAGGTGAGCCTGCCCCCATATCACTTCTAGTCATATTCGCAACCGTCAGTCTTTAAATGTTTTACTTAGATTGACATCAGATTCTTTTTTTTCATTGACAGTAAATTTCTCAAGGCAGTTGGAAAGTTTTAGACCCCCCTGGACCTTGGGGAGAATAATTATGGCACAGTTGTACAGAAATCGCACCATGGACAGTAAATTTAAACATGGAAGTAAAATCTCATGTAAATAGGATACTGTGGTCTGATCATCAAAGAGGTGGAGGACCAGGGCTTCACTTGTCTACATGATCCTATCATTACCCTCCTTAAGAGAACAGAGCTTTACTGGCACAGTAGGATTGGCATGGGAATCAGACTCATGGGTGTATCTTTGCTGTTGGCAGAAAGGGAAATTGGCACAATCTGGAGTTACTGCTTTTGGTAAATTAGAAGCATAGGAAGAGGAGCCATGGTTAGAGCAGAAGAACTATGTTTAGGAAGGATGAGGGAAGGGTGGTCAGAAATGATCAAGGCTCCAAATTTCTCATAATTTGTGATGGGTATCACGTTTTGTTAGGGGCAAAAGAAGAGCATCAAGGCACATGGAGCAAAGGTAGTAAATGTCTTTGAGATGCCAAGGGGAAGTGCCCCAAGTGAATGATTGATCAGGATTGAGTGGGTGAATGAGATTTTATTAATTTGTTATCCTAATTGAACTACCTAAATCATTTCCTTAAATTTTGTCTTCAAGTATAAGTTGTCATAAAATAGAAATTTACCAAAGGAACACTTGCTTAATCATACAGGGAAAATCTATCCAGAAGTTGTGGCATTCCTGGAAATAGATTTTAGAATTAGCCTAGAAATAGATAAGGAAATATTAAATGATGTATTTTCAGACTCACTGTGATAATTTAGAAATAGTTTTTAACAGCCCATGTTTAATCCTTGACAAAACACTTTGATTGAAAAATGGACATAAATGGAAAGGATTTGCAGAGGCCACAAGTAAGATTTTTGTGCCATCTTAAGTTTTCCTTAAAGGTTTATTATGAATTTCAGCAGAGTGATGAAGAAGAAAAAAACGATTCTGAATTCCAGTAAAATGACACTTTGTTCATACTTTTAAACTTTATTTTTAAAAATACACATAAAAATTCAAAACATGTGACCACTTTTCAAGCTTTTATCAAGCTATTTTTGAAGCTGAAACCATCCACTAAACAAGCATCTCATATTTTTAAACTTTTATATAATTGAGGGAAAAACTTGAGAGCATGATATGAATTTTTCCTTCAAATGTATTTAAACTACAAATATCAACAGAAGCAACACTCAATATTTCATATGTTTACCACTAATGTACAAGATTCAGATTTACTCTTTCATTTCTAAACACTGCCTAAGTATTGTTTAAACTTAATGTTATATTCACAAAATTATAAGAAACATTTTAATAATACAATGAATTGAGTAATATTATGGATGCTGAGGTTTAGATATAGTTTTTCAACATCTAATTATTTATACATGTATATCAAATGTAAATCAAATGTTATGATCTTAATTTTATATAAAACACATGACTAATATTGTTTAAAAAATCTAAATTATTTTCCTTACAGGAGCTGCATCTCATGTCCTTCTGAAGAGGATATCCTAGACTTAACTTTTACCATATCTTTGAACTGTAAAACTATACAGTACCACAGTGTTCTACACCAGGGAAATATTTGTGTACAACCAGAGAAATGCATTATGCCCAATGCACATTATTCTTTGGTTATATAAGAGTCATCAAACCTGAGAGGTTAGCATTAGAATTCCTATCTGCTTTTAAAATATGTTGTATAGCCAGAGAGAGATTCAGTGTTTTAACATAATGGATACAAGGCAGGGGAGGTGGGTGGAATATAGATCTGCGTCAACAGTTCCTCATTTAACCATTTAATATGTTTTCCTAAAGGATGGGAAATAGTGTACAACATAGGGCAGCAATAAATAGAAAGAAAATCAAAACTAAAATCAGCACAGACAATACTTGTTTGGTGAGAATGTTTGCACTACAGGCACCTCCGTGGTTAAATACTTCCCTGCAGGCAATCTTGTTTCACATCGTCTATATTTGTGTCAATATTCCAATTTTTGGTATCAGCAAAACTCACAGATTGGTTAATGTTACAGCTGATTGTGATATTAAAAGATTTTTTTGATTTTACAACTATGTTGATTCAAATAGTAAAATGGAAAGCTTTGACAACTACCAAAAGATTAGTCCTAAAATCAAAAATGTAACAGGATGGTAATTTATAGTTGATTTATATGAAATTTTGGGATCTCTAGTTCTATTTATGAAAAGTTTGAAATGGGAGCAAATAACAAAATGAAAACAAAAGTTGATTACAATAACAAATGAAGGTAACACAGTAGCATAACACCAAGGTTAACAGAACTCCCAAGCTCAGTCACAACAGGTACCTGGGTATAGGCAACCCCCACATTACAGAGGGGTTGCATTCCGAGAAAACTGTCCGTATCGCAATATTCTATAACGCAAACCCCTTTTACTCATTGAATTCCATGTAAAAAGCAGAGACACATTCCAATGTTTTTGTCATTAAGCTATTTTATCAACAATCACAATGTGACCCACTGCCATTACTTAACAGCTGAGGCAAACATTATACTCAGGAAAAGGACAAAGCTTGTGCAAATGAAACAATAAATTTTGTCAAATTTTTATTTTTTAGTTACTCGTTTCTGTGAGGCAATAGATTTGGATATGACATCACCATGTTGATTGGTATGGCAGTCACAGCAGAGTCCCTCCTTTGCTATGTCCTCTCCAGTTCAAGGACACATGAACAGATGTCTCAGAGTGCAGCACTACCGCAAATCATTTTCTGTGAAACACAAGACTCATGGATTAGGAAATGGTTGAGGAAGTGAAAGCAATTCAGTGGGGTAATAGGTTAAAGCAAAGTGACTTAGTGGAAGCCAAGGGATTACTTCAAGGAGCCAGCCATGGTTCCAGCGGCTCCCCACACTATAGTGTTTCAGAAAAGATGCCTCAAGGATGAAGACCCTGGCATCTCTGCACTCTGAGATATCTGTTCACATGTCCTCGGACTGGGGAGGCCATGGCAAGGGACTCAGTGTGAGTGCCAACCCAACTGATGGTGTGATGACATTTCCAAATTTTCTTACCCCACAGGATTGAGTGACTGTAGATAAGATTTGACAAAATTTGTTTATCCATTAGCATTTTGTGTATAATTTTTTTTTGACGTAAATTCCATATCTCAAATTTTGGGTAGTGATTTGTAAATTCTCTAAGGGTGAATTTCTGTAACCCAAATGGGCATAACACGGGTCGCCTGTACCAGTCACTATGCTACAGAGGGAAATAATGCAAGTACATTTCTCCAAGCCTTTGAGCTTGACAGATCTTGGTAGCCTATCCTGGTCACAGAGGAATCAAATGGAAAGAGCCTACATACAGAAAAGGGAAGGAAATACCTGAAAAAAAAGTTAATCTCAAAACAGACAATGCAGACTCTCAATGTCTATCGGTCTTGTATAAATCAAAGAAAAATAATGCCATTATAGAGGAGCAGAAATTATTGTGAAATATCTGTGTGTGCATATTTTGAATTTTTTGTGTATGCAAGCAAAGATGAATTAAAGAAATCTATGGTGCTTATTGACAACAATAGAAAAAAACGCTGCTCGAAAAATTAACAAAACAAACTCCAGAATAATTCTATCCTGTCATCAATGAAAATTTGTATCCAAATGTATCCAGCCTTATTGAAACATGCTGTGTTGCTGCATTCCATTGCACTTTGCTATTGTACTTTTCTTGGCTAGAAATCGCCATTATGTCATTATCCCTGACTAATGCAACACTATGTTTAGCCCGAATTTTCCAAATCCAGAAACAGCCATGTTATAATAAGGCCCATCCAACCCAATGCTTGAATGTCCAGAAATTAGGGTCACTTAAATTTAATTGAACAATTAAAATATTTGTTTACTCATTAAAGATGGTGAAATTACTAGTTTTTCACAGGCTAAATTAATGATTTGATTTGGGGAAAAAAAAGTCATATTACCAAGTTTGCTGATGAAACAAACTAGGTAGAATTGTAAATGAGCAGAAGGAAGTAAAGGGGCTTCAAGGGGATACAGACACACAAAGGGAATGGTCAAGAGCATAGCAGATTGGATATATTTTTTTAAAATGTGAGGTTATCAACTTCTAAAATCTAAACAGCAAATAAAAATAATCAATGGACTACACATATACAGCAAGCTTCACAAAACAGCACATTATTGAGTAAAAAGGAGATGCTGAAGAAATGTGAAACTCTGTCTATCATTTGTTGATTATGTCATCATTTGGAAACAGAGTGCATTTGCAAATGTCCCTCTTGCCTGCTCACTAAAACAGGCTAGACTGGATCAAAGATGATGACACTGGGATTTCAATGTGTATGTCAAGAAGTGATTTATAACTACTTAGATCCACCAGGATTTTGGTGAGTGAATAAGGTTAAAATCTATTTATGCATTTTATTGTTTAATGGAGTTCAACAGGAGGTACTGAAGATATGTTGGAGTGTTTCAGTCAGGCAATGGATGATTGGAGGGAATGATTGCTTCTTGCCAGCTACAAATACAGCCTTGGAGTCCCACTAAGAAATTCAGGCAAACAATAATGAAAAACAGATAAAAAGGTTCAGAAATTGCTAAAAACACTTCATTAAAGGTAAAATGAAAAATATCCACAAGAAAATTAGGGTTTAATAACAGGAACAAGGAGTGGAGCCTCTCAATCTGAAGGGCATTAGATCAGTTTGTAACACTAAGTTTGGAGCAAACCCATCTCGGCCTCCTTTACAAGTGAGCTCATTCCCTTTCTTAATGTGAGCAAATTTCACTGCATTTCCCAGCTCAAAAGGAGGCAAAACAATGATAGGTATCATTTAATAATTTGGATTGCTATAACTCCCTCACAAACATTTCTACTTTATAGTAGTTGAATCAAGTGAGGGAGAGAATAGTGCCTTGCTCAATGTGTTAATTGCTTTCAGCAGGAGAATCAATGAGTATATTATCACATTGCCTAGCATTTACCATAACATAAGATATTAAATACATTAACATGAAATACTATCTGTATATTTTCACGTTAACCATTGTACATCAATAACACCCATGTTCATTTAATATAGAAATCACACACAAAAGTTTGCCAGTGAAAATAGTCTCCTGCCAGTGGGAATGTTGCAGTGTCACCACAGATGGGAGGGTCTAATTACAATTAATGTACAAATAAAGACAGAAGTTGGCGCTGAATAGCATCCAGAACCAATTAGACATTTATGCTGCTAATGATTGGACTCATGCAGAAAATTAAAATAATTTGCAGAACTGAAAAGAACTGTAACCATTGAAAGTGTGTGAAGAGTGAGTCAAAATTACACGTTATTTTGTTTCCAACAACTTTTAAGTCAGATTATGTTTTTGAATTTCTTTCTGTACAGTTGTGTAAAGTGAATTTGTACAACATTCCTGTTTTGTTTCTTTCAGAGAATCTAGTGGTTGAATGAACATGAAGTTACTTACCCATCCTCTTGAAAAATAAAAATGCGTATTCACACTGAAAAACTTAAGTCTTGTGTACATAATACATGAAAAGTTAAGTCATGTGAACATTTTTCATCATCCAAACAATAAATACATATTTATATATTTACCCCATGTGAAGCTTCAATCTAAGCCAGCATTATCTCAGACTAAAGTGGGTAGAAGTCACATAAGTAATTTTCTTATTGTGCTTTCTAGCCATAACAAAGGCATGAATAAAACGTACACAGAGATGATGAGATAATAATTGAAAGTGAAATATTCACACACAATACTTACATATACACAATTTCATTTTCATATTGCACTTACTTGGCCTTCTTGCCCTGAATAGGACATTAGTTTGAAAATTGGAATATAGAGCAGTCAGATTTAATGGCTTTATACCGTTATATGAAGGAAGTTGTAAACATTTAGCTTTATACAAATTACTGTGTTGTACATTGAATATCTTGTCTCTTCACTTAATTACAACACTATTCCAGCAATGAGCTGGAAGACAGGAGATAAGTTATAATGATCACCCATGTTCATATTAGTTATAGTTAAACTTGTAAAAACTTAAATCCTAGATGCAAGGTAATTTATAGATAATCTACAATTTTTCCACAGCCATAATTTGAAACCCCAGGAGGGGAAGAATCTGTTCTTGTGTGATTATTGAAAAATGATATAATTTAATTTAAGATTCAAACTGTAAATAATGTATAAGAACTCACATTGGTAGATGCAGTCATTAGATAATATGTGGTACATTCTCTCTGCAAAGAGAAAAAGAAAGCATACAATGCAATCTCAAGTATCAGTTCCTATTATTGACTGCCACTTATTTTCCCAAAAAGCTAACATTCAGATCACCAAAAAAAGCAAATTGTAAATCATATTATGCTTATGCTAGCATTTTCCAGTGCAGTTACAGCTGAAGTTTTATCATAAAATGGATATTACAATGTATGTACATGGACTGAGTAAAGATAAAAACAAAGCACCTTCTCCATGGAACAAATAATTGATATTTGTGGAACTCTGGGAACAAGGAAATGCAATCATACCAGTTTTCGATTGGCAAAAAAAAAGGAGCAAAGGAAACCTTTTTAAATAAAGTCTTATTCAGAACAAATATGTTTTTCTTTTTTTAAAAGTCTTTATAGGCAAAGGGTTGCCATCTACTGACTCTCATTTTATACTATCAAAATTACCCATTCTCTCGATTTATGAGGAATTTCTAATTTGAAGGCAAGAATTGTAGATTAATTCTACTAAACAACTTTTTGCAGCACAATGTAGTTAACCTTACTTTGAACCAAACTGCGCCGAAGGACAAACAAAACTTTTGTAAACGAAGGGTGATTATCACAAGGACGTAGCCTACTGAAGTTTTGACTTCTCTAAAGACTTAAGTAAATATAACCAGTGAAAAATAAATTTCAAAATCCCTGTTGGTCATTCTCGCATTTGCAAATCTCATTTTAAATTATTTAACTTGATGAAGAGCTAACTTTACCACTGCTCTGCTAACATTGAGTTTAAAAAACACTTTTGGGTGCCAGTGATCAACTGAGACTAATAGAAGGTGACATGGAGATGGCAGTACAACTCAGTAAAGCCAACTCCACAACACTCCGAGCAGTTAATGTTTTCAAATCTGCGCAGGCAGAAAAAAAATGGCCATAAAATAGACATTATCATGAAGGATATCCATTCCTTTGAGTCAGCACTACACCAAATTTGTCATGAAAAAACTGTATTAGTTTCATAATATCACAATTTTCAGTTCATAATGTACATTACATCTCATGCATAATTTATGATGTTGAAAAAAATCCTATTTACAGTTTTGACTATTGATTAAAAATATAAGTAGGTAAATTTAGGAAAATAACACATGCTCTGAATAAAAGCCGTGGTAAAAAGATTTCAAGCTACGTAATGCACAGTACTGAGCATGTTGAATCTCCAGCAGAGTACACTGCTCTGTACTGTCTCTTAAAGATAAAGACAAGGATATTGAGACATAATACAGATGATCAAGACTCAGGGTGACACAAAGTTACAATCTCCAGAATGGGATATTTACAGATTCTTCAATACAAACTTGTTTTGTCCAATCAGAGAGTGTAATTTAATCTAGATTACTGGCTCAAAAAAGAAATGAAAACCCTACTTTAAGAAGATTGCTTTTCAGTTTAAAGCAAAAAAAATTACCTAGCAAGATTTTTGCTGTAGAAAATCAAGAGCTCTTATAATAATGAACTGGGACTTTTGGCTATTGGCCTATTCCATTATCCAAGGTCAGTAATATAACAAAAATTGCATTGTTCATGGTGCAGCCCAAGCATGAGCAACAGAGGGTAGTTTCAGGAGTGTTGGAAGCTGATTGTAGAGCCTTGATGCAATTTTATCAGCTACATCACATGAAAATGAGGAATTAATGCAAATAGCCTTTCTGAAAACTGCATTTTAAATTGCTTCGGGCCCCATTTCTGCCAGGATCAAGCCCTTGTGCTTGGTGCAACTAAGGCAGGACTAGCTGGAAATTGGGTAGATAATCTCATTCTACCAGTCCATCTCATTAGTGATACTGTATCTACACAGAATGAGACAAATATGTATTTGCCCAAACTTCCAGTGAAAACTCCAATGAATCCATATACAAGTAGAGGAGAAAACTGGCAGAACTGTGACATAGAACATAGAATAGTACAGCAAAGGATCAGGCCTTCGATCCATGATGTCTGTGCTGACCATGAAAATTTCAACTAATCCCATCTGCCTGCACATGCCTTCATTCCTTGCCTGTTCATGTGCCTGTCTGAATACCTCTTAAACATTACTTTCATATCTGCTTCTATCATCTCCCATGACAGCACATTGCAGACACCCAGCACTCTGTGTAAAAAATTTGCCTTGTAAATCTTTTTTAAACTTGCCCCCTCCCACCCTAAAGCTATGCTCTCCAGTATTTGACATTTCCACCCTGGAAGAAAAATTCTGACGACCTACCCTATTTGTGCCTCTCATAATCTTATAAACTTCTATCAGGTCAACCCTCAGCCTCCAAAGCTCCAGAGGACGCACTCCAAGTTTGTCCAACCTCTCCTTGTAGCTAACTGGACACAGTTATTGCTCCTTCTGATCCAGCCATCTCAAATATAGCAAATTACACTGAAATATGTGTGACCATTAGGCACATTTAAGTTGGGCTATCCAATAATGAGAAGTCCAGTCCAATATGAAACAGACATTTTCCTTTGTCAGAATGCCTTGGAAGAAACTTTATCAGTTTTCATAAACAAACAGAAAGAGATGGAAGAATTTGTCTTCCAAATGTCAGCATTCAATACAATTACTTAGAAATAGTGCAGAATGCCTGCAGAGTATAATTCCTATGAGTATGTTTACAGGTAATTTGTTTCCGGTCGAGACCCTGCAGTAGGACTGCATCTTCAATGAACTATTCAATTATAATGGCTATCCATATTTCTTATAACAGCAACCATACTTGAGCAGTAGCCTCTCAGCTGGAAAGGACTATAGGAAATCTAGAGGCTGTGAAAATTACCATATAAATGCATTTTTCCTCATTTCCTTCTTTGCAACATTCCCCCTTAAATTTGTCCGTATTTTTACATAATTATTTCTCTCCTGGCAGGGTAGATCCACCTGCATTTTGAATCTATAATTGCAACTAATTATGCAAATAATGTTAGTCTGGATAACTGAATGCTAGTAGCAAGAGATTCTTCAAGCAGCACTAATCAAAGTGGAGGTAATTTTCACCTGAAAATGAAAATTACTCTCTTCGTCCAAATTACTCTATTACTGTCGCATCAATCTCCCATCTAATTTTTCTATTTTCCTAACCAGTGTCCAGCTCTAATGTGGGAAAGCATCTTGAGATTATTCTGTAATGTAAGAGACTTTATATGGAGACAAGACTATTGTTGTTATTGGTTTTATAGATAGTAGCAGTTCGATATCATAACAATTTGAGAAACCTTAGCGGACCATGCAGCCGTTTTATCTTACTCCATCATTCCATGGTATGTCGCTGATCCTGTGCCTCATTTATTTTGCTGCCTGATCCCCAAATCCTCTGATTCCTTTACTGAATGAAAAATGATCAATTTCAGCCTTGAATATATCCAACAGCTGAACATCCACAGCCCTCTAGTGTAAAGAAGTCCAACAATTTACAATCCTTAGCATAAAGAAAGTTCAAAGTTTCTCAATCCCAAATAGCCACTACTTATTCCCTGTAGCCCCAGACGTGAAAACTATTGGAAACAGCCTCACAGCATTTACTCCAGTACCTCTGAGAGTCTTGTATATCACCTCCTATTCTTCTAACTTGAACTGAGTACAGACCAATCTTACATTGTCCAAGTCTCTTCATTAGACCATCCCTTTGTCCAAGGAATAAATCTAATGAAACTGTACAGCATTGACTCCAAAGCAAGTATATTCTTCTTTAGATATGGGAACCAAAACTGTACAGAATACTCTGGGTATGATCTCACAACAGTCCTGTACAATCTCAGCAAGAACTCTTTATTAGTGTACACCAGTTCCCCTTACACAAATAGCCAACATACAATTTGCCTTCCGAAGCATGTTATAGAAGATCTTACAGTACAGAAAATGGGTGAGATTGAGGCAGAGAACTCAGAAGAATACCTGTTCTGAGACTTATTCCAATCTCACTCCTTGTTGACTTCCCTTCCCTGCCTGGTCTGAGCAATAGAGGGAGCGATGTTGGGGAAACCACATACTGAAACACGAGTTACTACTGCTCTTACCAATTATATTACTGCTGCACCAGTGCTGCTGCCAGGAAGTGGGTTCTGAGATGCAGTGTTAACAGCCCCAAAGTATCTGTATGAAGGATGAGGAGTGACACACATTCCAATACTCCATTCCCACCACCACCTCCCACCCACCATACCGCCTTAATACTTTCCCGCTGAAGATTCCAGACTTAGCTAGTGTAGTTGGTTTGATATTTAGCATTCTTCTGTCCTTTAATAGTGGTCCTTGTCCTTTTGGTATCACAGCAGTAACCCGCACCATTGCTGGGATTCAGAGGCAAGTCCAAACTTGGCCATGGCAGTGCGCCCATGATGATGTCCAAAACAGGAAACTGGATCAAGGTTTATGCAATATTAGTGGCACATTCACAGACCATTACTTCAGAGAGGAGACACCTCACATGTCACAGATTGAGAACCTTTCATGGTAAGACGAATGCAGATAGAAGGTTAATAAATTACAACTATGGAATTTCAGCCAAGTAGAATTTACAAGACGGGAAATTATAGCTGTGAAGTCCAATAATGGTCTTACTTTTCCAGAATAATTTTATTTTACTGTAATATTTCTTCCTTTTAGTTTATGTTTATCGTATTGTGGAAGCCAAATTAGCCAAAGGGATTCTTCTGACAACATTACAACTGCTCCACCAAAATTTATTCATTTAATTCTGACAGGTTCCCTTTGAATTCATTGGTACTACCAGATTTTCTCCTTCATAATACCTTCTTTACAACTTCCCTAGCTAAACCATGTTACAGCAAGCACATAAACATTTAGCTGCAAGATCTCAATTTCCAATTCAGAAGGACTGAAATGGTTCATTTTCAGAAACATCTACATCAGCATCAGTTAGTAATATAGTAAGGTTTGTAATGCAATTGAATGTTCACTTTGCACAAAAGTATGTAACATTGAAACACATCTTAAAGAATTAGATGCAAAATTTTTTCTCCTTACTGTACTAACCTGCCCTGCCAGCACCATGTTCTATTCTGTAACACAATAAACATACTAATTTAAAATTTTACTTTTTAAACAAACTACAGCTAAGGTACTTAATGTCTGCCTTTTATGGCACAACGCTCATGAGATTGGCAAACTGCCTTCTCTGAAGTAGAATACAATGTAACTGAACAAATGCATTAGCTGCTATGCTGTCGAAGGTTAGGTTTCATGTGTAAAAAGAATTATTTGCACGAGGTGACTAAAGTCAGCTCTCTATCGACGTCAAATGTCATGACAGAGAGATGAACAGATAAAACTGTAGTTTTATTCAGAGGCTTAATTAAAGTTTAATTCCAATGTTTCATACCATTTTTCACCTAGACACAAGATATCCTATGAGGAAAACAGTAAGAAAGATTATATACTAAAGAATCTGAACTGTTGAAAAAGGTGGAAAACTATAAAGGTAGAAGGTAATAGAATCTCTAGCCAAAATATTTCAGTCTTCTTTGGATAGGATCAATGCCAGGGGACTAAAGGAATGCTAATCTTATACCCAATAATGACAAAGGGATAAAGCTGTGGTTAACTATGGGAGCAAACCATGCCTGCCTCTTTGAGGAAGATGTAGAATATTTCTGTTTCAGCTCTTCCCTTTTCTGCTGCATTGGTGACTGTATCAACCTCGCTTCTTGCTACCAATTTCCTCTGTACTCTCACCTTCACATGGTCAATTTCTGACCTCTTCACTTCCTCAAGTACTCAATTTTGGAGAAAGGAAAAATCTACTTTGATATAAATGTCATGGACCTGAAAGATTACCTTGGTTTCACTCTCCTCAGATGCCACCTGAACTGCTGAGCATTTCCAGCATTTTCTGTGTTCATTTCAGATTTTCAATATTTCCGGTATTTTTGTTTTATAACATCGCATGCTGTTATTTATGTGCAAATGCCACAGTAGCCTCTGACAAGGGCCACCCTGCCATGAGTTCACAAAAACACCACTTTGCTGTATGGTTTACTATTCAAAAGGTGAGTGTAAATCTCATCTTGTACACTAGATGAGATTTACACTTGTTACCAGGTCAAGTGCTTCAAGTCAAAGTATATCTTTAATCTACTAATGTTAATCATTGTCAGCCAACTTCTCTTAACACTATAACTAACTGTTACAACTATGAAGTCTCTTTCCTTCAGGAACTATTAGAATTCTATTACGTAGTATTCAAAGGAAAATTCCTCTTTTGTCTCTTTTAATTCAATGTTTCCATTTCTGCAACACATAACATTGAATTTACCATTATACTTTTCACTTATACTTTGATTATCCCTGTGTTATTTTCACAATTGTCAAACCTGATTGATCACTATTGCTTTCTCTGTCCTCTAAGAAATCTGATGAATTGTAGCTGGTACCATGCCCATCCTGCACTCCTAGCAACTTGCAGAGCAAAATATCACCAAGATTAAATAGCAGGTCAATGTTGAGCAAACAGGAGGAGTAAACCTGTCTTGCCGTTGCAATAGTTAGCTTATGTTGCCAAATAGACATCTATTCAAAGATAAACTGCATGACTACGTCATGCACCAACAATCTGTGCAATCCTGGAGTTTGGAGTTGATCTGTTAGCATTCTGCAGATACTGCCTGTTTCAACAGATTCTATAAAATTAACTTAAACATAATTGGAGTTTCGTGCTTCGAGCCTTATCACTGCCTGAAGACAACTCAGCCTATCACAGCACAAACTCCTGCTTAAATTCTCAAATACACTCTTATCACTCTGCATCAAAGAGAACTGGAGAACTCCTTTACAGCTGAAATGAAATAAACAGTAAACAACTGTGTAACTCATAAATAATTTGAATCAAACAGTTAATTATCAATATTGGAAAAGATATATAAGTCACATGTACATCAAAACACACAGTGAAATACATCTTTTGCGCAGAGTGTTCTGGGGGCAACCTGCAAATGTCGCCATGCTTCCGGCACCAACATAACATGCCCACAACTTCCTAACCCATACATCTTCAGAACGTGGGAGGAAACCGGAGCACTCGGCGGAAACCCACACAGACACAGGGATAGCAGCTGGAATTGAACTGGCGCTGTAATAGTGTTACACTAATGGCTACAACACCGTGCCTGCCCCTACACTACCGTGCCCAACTTTCAAAGCAGTAAAGATATTTCTTAAAAAAAAACTTGAGTTCTGGCAACCTTGTAACAAACCTCTCATCTAAATTGAAAGCATTTCGATTGAGAGATTTCTTCTCAGAATTATGATTAAAAATTCAAAAGCTGAAAAGTCTATTTTGTCATAGAGAAAGGACAAAAAACTTGTGTGTCAGCTTTACCAAACCTGCCTTCAACATCCGTCTGTAGTGTATCACTGATGGAAAGTTTAGGTTTATTAAGTAATCTGAAGGCAAAGAAGGCATGGGGTGACGTTCATAAATGGTGGTAGCCACGAAGGCACCAAATCAATCCGAACAATAAAGGAGGTATGGATTTAAATTTCAGCTACAAAGCCCAATGATTATACAATATTATTTTCTCCCTACACCCCTACAAATACATTAACCTAGAAGCCTATATGAAAGTACCTTCATTTCCTGGGGCCTCTGTAAAAAAAACAATCTATTTGATTTGAAACAGAATCAAAAATGCTGGAAGAACTCAGCCAGTCAAGCAGCATCTGCTGAAAGAGAAACCAATCAACATTTCAGATTAGTGACCCTTCTTTAGAACTGTTTCAGATTCAAGCATCTGCAGTTTTGTTTTCCCAATCTATTCTATATGACCTACTCCTCTGCCCCTTCCTATACCTTCGTGAAAGTTCTACCATCAAATGTTTATCCGATTCTCTTTTGAAAATTACTGATGAACCTACTCTACCATTCATTTAGGTAGTGCATTCCAGAACATAAAAACCCCAAGTCAGCTGTGGTTCTTTAATTGAATGTATTCTGGTTACTGAATCTTTTTGATACAGAAAAAAAAAATTCTGATTTAACATTAACACCATTCATGACTTTGGAAACCTTTAACAAACCTTCTCTTCATTTCTCTAATATGTGAACAAGCTAAGCTTTTCACATAAATGAAGTCCTGTATCCCAAGTACGATTCCAGTAAACCTTTTCTGCATTTTAAGAATCTGATGCCCTTTCTATGATGCCCAGAATCAAACACAATGGGCTGAGGCCCATTGAGTGAATTATAAAGATTTAGCTTTACCTCAATTTTTGTATCCTGTTTTGTCATGGTTCTGAGTTCTGGCCCTCAATTTGGCTCCATTAATGCCTTGTTGTCCAGAACATGGATTCCATGCTGGA
>JARFYF010000063.1:29446246-29461421 GCA_030265395.1 Rhina ancylostomus | reverse complement strand
TTTGTAATTGCTTCTGCAAATGTCAATTCTGCAATATTCTTTCACATCAGAAGCACCCGTGAAACAAAAGTGCAATAAAGGCCAATGTGGGGAATAAACAACATAGAATCACTCTCACACACGTTGTATGGTCATGACACACAAATGGAAATTCAGCACCCCTTTGCAGCAGGAAAACAAGTCAATAACCTGTGCAAACTGAGAATCAGGATTGGCAAACAATGTGAATTTATAGCAAGAGGGACCAGGCACACAGGAGATATTGTCTGAGGAAGAACAGCCTAGCCTTATTCAGCATCTTGGATACATGGTTACTCTAAATGACATACTGGAGAGCTAGCAGCACTGTTGGATTTGTGCAAAAGGGGTAGTGTCCCAAATGCAAATAATGTAAAAAATATATAATTTTCCACATTTTTTTGGACTAAAGCGAAGTCCAGGTTTATGGCGAACCAGAAGATCAGCTGTGATCAAATTAAATGACAAAAGCAGGCTCACAAAGCTGTATGGTCAACTCTTGTTCATATTTCTCATGTCCTTTTAAAGCATACTTACTTTGGTAAAGCCAAACTCAGAAATATTGTTGATTATTCTGTATTTTTCTACTATTAGCACAATGAGATATCATTTTAAACATAGTAGCTACCTTTATGCAATCCATCAATTGCTTAACTTAAAATAACTTGATAAAGTATCATTCTCAATGTTTAAGAAGATCTAAATTTCACAGGATATTTCTCAAAATGCAACTTTTTTTAATCCATTTGCTTTCAACTACTTTGCCTTCGGTTAGAAATTATGGCCATTGCAGATCAATGTTCCTAAAATTATTGAAAATAATCCTAAAGTAGGAGACAAAAGGTCCTTATTAGATTTTTGTTTTCAGTCTAACTTCCACTATCATGCAGTTAAACTTAAACCTCAGCCATCTTTACATAATGTGCACTGTAGCTTTTGCGGTATTTGGATTCAAAATTTGCACAATTAAGTTGGAGCTTTGACAGCTATCCAATCATGGGGGTTTTCATCAGCAATCTGTTCAATTTTTGTCTACAAAATTGCTGCCTGCCAAAAGGAAGTGTAATCCTCAAACCTGCAGAATATACCAACTGCTCTGATGGTGCTGAACTTCCTAGATATTCTAAGAAATCAATAACTCTAATCCAAATGACAGAGTAAGTTTGTTTGGAAACAACTCATTTTAAGCTGTAGGATGAAGTTCCCTACATATGTTGTACAATTTCTTTCAGCTTTATATTTTTCATTCCAAAAGATGTATCAAAAATACAGAAGTGAGAAAATACAATTACACTGCACTCCCACCATTATATCTTCAAGGAATCCCTTCATACAGTTCAAAAGAAAGAAAAGTCTAAGTTTCACAAGTTTATGATTTGTTTTTGAGACAGGATGTTAAATAGTTTAGAAGTACAGAAATTACATTGGCCCTTTGATTAGACCAACTTCATTCTTATAAATGTTCATGGTAGAACATTTCCAATCAGTCACATACACCCAGGTTAAATATTCTCCTGTTAAGAAATGAGATCATGCTGGAGAAAAATGTGGAAAAAAGAATATTCTTATATGGCCCATTAGGGACTCCATTAAGCTAAAATGATAAAAGATTAGAAATATTCTTTATTAACATCATGGCACTTAGAAACAGTTCTAGGAAAACTTTGTCACCTCAAGCTATGTAAAAATGCAAAACAAGTAGGCTAAAATTGATCCCAAATATTTATGATTAGCATCCATATCAGTAGAACTATATTAAAGCTAGTTACTTTCATAGAGCTCCCCAGCCATTTAGGATTACCACTTCATTAAGACTTTCAAAATCATTTGAATTCAGAAATACTAATTCTTCAAGGTTTCCAAGTTGTCATTGTAATTCTATATGATCCTCATGACATATTTGTGCTGCAAAATAGTAGGATCCAATACACCAGTATTTTAGCAAATGTTCTGATCCATTATTACAAATATACCCCAAGATCTCATTTGCATTCAGGCTAAAGTTTCCCCTTCCCTCAGTGCTGCATACATCATGAATCCACCAGAAAGCAATATGCATATTCCATCTTTTCCCCTGTTTACTCAACATTAGGTTTCCTCTCTGCAGGGGTGCCAAACTGAAAAGTTTCCTCATGATTCCAAATACCAGAAGCTCCAATATGTACAGCCAAATTCCAGGGCTAACACCCTAGTTCAGCAAATAACCAGACTATCTATGGAACAAAAAGAGGGTGGAATTTCAAGGCAAAGTCATTAAGTTTTTTAAAGTTATGATACCCTGGCTTAAGTCGGAGGTCTTCCATGATACAAGACATTGAAAATCATGCCTCCTTTTTTTTGAAACCTGTATCTTTATGTTTCTAAATACATAGTTCAGAATTAACCTCCAAGTATCAACTAACATACAGCTCAAATTATCACCGGTTGAGTCTGAGCCAATTCAATCTGAGGAAATACTTTATATTTAAGTAACTTTAAGAAAAGACTATTAAAGTTCAACAAGTTAGTAAAAGAACCACATTGGTAATATTTACCAAGGCTTTAACTGTAGCCTGGGAGAAATGCAATTTGGATCCATGGAAAATGCATAATGTCATGACAAATATTCTAACAGCAGAGATTTTGCACTAAATAATGGAGTTTTAGGCACCAATTTTTCAAAACACTTAAAAAAATCTCTGCAAACATTATTTAGAATTTCACTAGATTACAACCAGGATACATGCATTAAAGTACTATCATTAACAGAAATGCAATCAGCCATCCCATAACAGTACTTCTTAGAAATAGATATAATCTCCCAAAGGTGTGAAAATTCAAGAATGCCCTTCTAGATTTACTCTAATTCTGAAGATCAGCAATAAAAACAAAAAATAACCTTCAAATAATATCACAATGATAAATCAGTAAACTATTTTGGATAAATCTAACATTCTCTCTTGTCCGACAGTGTACAGAAGCCAGCGGCTGATCAGCTCAGAATTCATCTGTGTATCGATGTGCAGCTACGTCACCAGTCAGCTTTTCTTGGGCTTCCTTCATGGCAAACACCACTAAATGTAAACAGGCACAGATTTTTAAAGATGCTGGTGAAAGACCAGATAGAAAAACTTTTAACCAAGTTGAATAATAAAATCCTGGTACATTTTACTTATATCACTAACCAAATAAGAAAACAGCTAGGTACATTCTGAGAAAATTCTCCTTCAAATGGACTTTGAAAGGTCTGAGTTCAAAGAGAAGTTAAGGATATACATTTTGATCAGAATTACTTGTTTTAAAAAAAAGATTTGATTCCTTAAGTCTTTCAAATTCTGATTGGACTGGATAATACAGGCTCTTGAAGTTACAATCTGAACCACTGAAACAACATTTAAGTCTCAATCCATGTTTGCCCCGTCAAAGATGGACTTGACAACTGATCCAGAAGCAGTCTGTCAGTGCACTCCATTTTTGGTTTCCCCATCAAGTACAACAGCAGGACCCAGCCTTGCAGGAATCCTCCAGCATTTCTTGGTGAGCCAGCTTACTAAATTTGTGCTACGTCAGACCTGGCACAGCTAATTAAGCCATGAGAAACTTCTTATTTTAACCACACAGTTACATCTCATCGTTTGTAAGCTAACTTAGAGATGTCAGCTGATTCAGAAGTCAATTCACCAAGCAGTTGACAGCACGAGTCCATCAATGACACACGCCAGTCAGCTCTCCTTTTGATTTGGAGGTGACACCTGCATCATGGAATGCAAATGGCAAACTAATTTTCCCTCCAATCCAATGGAAAAGCATTCAGCAACTCCTTTTTAGTTACACAATTCAATCTGGAGCTCAGAATATAGTACATACCAGGGCTGAATTATGTTTAGACAGTTCCAATTGAAGAAAACCTATCCAGTTTTTGATTATTTTGATTGAATTGTACCTCCTTCAAACCAATCACAGAACAGCTCTGAAAAATGCAGGAATCCCTGGGCTGGCCAATGGCATTGCGGCCAGAGTAGTTATGTTTTCCCTGGACCCCATTTACCAAAAAGGGAAACCCTCAAATCACTTATTTTACAAAGATTTGATTAATCACATCAAGATTTCATTCCAGAAAATCACTGCGTCAAATGGCTGCATATGTACAGGCGTTGGCTAATCGACTGATTGATAAAATGATTGATTGATTTTATTTTTAGAAAACACACCATATGCAAAATTATATTTGAATTCAGGCAAAGAGTGTTCAAAATGGCTCAGGCCGCTCAAATCCCAGATTAAAAGATGAGAATAAACAACAACAGATAAAATTAATATTCATTTGTCTGATCTGAGTGAGACAAATCACTCCTATCTTCCAACAGATGGTTACCTAAAGCAAGAAGCCAGGTGTACTTTCCAATCTTGAAAGCCAGTCCAATAATCTGAACTACAAGAGAACCAAGATTTGAGGGGCACAGAAAGCAAAAATATTTTATGAAGAAACAAAATGAATATTGGCTGCACACTCACCTTGGTCAGCAGAACTGTAGAAATATTTGTATTTGGGATTTCCATTTTGATTAACGATCTCAGAATGAACTGTACCTTGAGCATCTGCAATGTAACCAACAACAAAATGGAATAAATAGACGAGCAATTCATGATTATCAATAGGTCAAACACCAAATAATTTCCTAATTGAATTTGATTACTTCAGCAACTCACTCCAATGACTATCTGCCAAACAAATCTTTCTGTAAACAGGTGCTTGGAGAAAGAAATCTATTGGATTTCAGAAAGGAGCACTTCATAGATTAGCAAATAATCAATACCATATATTGAAGAGATCCTACTTTAAGAGGCAGATATCATCCAGCAGAATTGCCTGCTCCTTAAATAATTAAGAAAATCTCATTTCAGTAAAAAAAACAAAAAAGTTGGTGGGACAAAGCTGTGGCATTCATTTGCAAACTGTAGGTCTCAAATGTATAGCTTTATTTAATAAAGTGGAAAACCAGTTTTACAATGTGCAGAATGGGTTGATTTGGTAATCTCACAGGTACCACCAACTCAGCCATGCAGGCCAGGGAGGTAACTTTGTTCTTACCCAAGAATAAAATCCTAGGTATGTAGTCTCCATCTGGGCTAAATACCGAATCCTTTGGTTCCTCGTCATCCTACAAAGGCAATAAAAGAAATACTCAAATAAAATTAAACAAACCACATCATCTTATCCTTCTGTGAAATTTGTTGAGACAACATCAGGGTAGACAATCTTTCTCCCAGGGTAAAAAGGTCAAATACTAGAGACATACAATTAAGGTGAGGGGGGGAAAGTTTAAAGATGATATGCTGGGCAAGTGTTTTTACTTTATACAGAGTTGTAGGTGCCTGGAACAGGCTGCCAGGGGTAGTGGTGGAAGCAGATATGATAGTGGTGAAAAGCAGAGACTTTTAGATAGACACATGAATATGCAGGAAGTGGAGGGATATAGCTCATGTACAGGAGGAAGAGATAGAGTTTAATTTGGCATCATTTTTGTCCAGAGATTGTGGGTTGAAGGTCCTGTTCTGCCCTGTTCCACGTTCTAACAAAGAACAATGCATCCAGTTTTAAAATCCAATCACATGGTGCATGACACACAGGCTCTAAGAAACATTCAGGAGGGCCACAGGAACGATTCTGCTCAAAAACAACTTTTGTTACTCAGATCCACTTACATAGTCAGGGACATTGACTTCAGAGATGAGCTATTTAGAGTTATTGTTAAGGGATATTATTGTAAAGTCTCCAAATGATTCATCGAAGGGGAAATAGGGTGATGCATATAAGTAGGCAAGGGCTCAGTTGGACTTCTTTTCTCTCCAGAGAATAATTGACCCATAAAAAAATAAGAGTATGTATTCATTGCACACTTTCAGAACAGAACTGCAGCATTTTCTGAATCCGGGGGAAATCATGTCTTACATGTCAAATAGCAGGAAATAGAAAAAGGGTCTCTTGAACTTGGTTTGATTGCCTAAGATGATTTGAGGATATTTACCCTGATTTTTTTCTCCCTCTTCTTAGATTTAAAATATAAGTTTTTTTGTCTCTCCCAGGACAGTACATGCTGTTGGTTGGTAGAGGACATCTAAACCTGTTGTTTCAGCATCACGAGTACGTGAGATAGCCTATTGGATAGGATTATCAAACCTAAAACATGAATCCCCTTACCTCTACATTCACCATAACAAAGTTATGTGCCAGTTCAGAGATCTCCTGGGAAGCAGCAAACTTCGGTTTCAGTGCTGGTAGAAGTAGTACAATTCACAAAAAGAAATGTTGTAATTAGCCTATTTTCATGATGATATAGTTAGAAAATAGTTAAGATCAATAAATTATAAAAATTTAAAATTTTAGAACAAAGCAAAATTATGAATCTACCTTTACAGGCACCACACCAGCTTTTATGTATAATCAACATCAGCGGCAGACCACTAAAAATCGAACAAAAAAATCTTTAATGTCTTATATGGGTAAGTAATATGCAGGTTACTCACCTTAATGGTCACTGAGCTTTCAGTCTAAATCACTAGGTTTGACATTTTAAACCATGTTACCCAAAACTAAACTAATATTATTGCGTAAACAAATAATATGCACAAATGTCACAATGACTACTTCCCATCTGCTCTTCCTCCATTTCCCTATCCCTAGTCCAAATAGAGTTTCATGGAATTATCAGCCACTACTCTTCATGCTAATCTGGCCAGTGAAAGCTTGCAAGCTATCCCACCTATACCCAGGAACTTCAGGAATTGACATACCAAGCTTGCTTCAAGGGTCTCAAAATAATGATCAGAAATAGGCAACCTGGTTCCCTCTGCCAATTCAGGGAGACCAAAATCAATTGTATCCCTTCTATTCCATGCTAAAATCAATTAACTCAAAACTGACCAAAAAATCAAACCGAAACATTTTTGTTTGTATGATTCAACTGCACCCTAGCTTTACTAGGCAAGGCACATGAAGACCTCATATTCAACAGTCCAATCAGCAAAATGCTAAAGTGCCAATTCCAGGCAATTGATTATAGAAAGCGAATTATAAAATGAAACAAACCAAATAATAATAATGCATACCGCATACTGTTTGTCATGTCTTTCACAGTCTTACAGCTAATTATATTTAAGACTTTTTTTTAAATTAAGCAATATAGAGGCCATTCAGCCCATCCTGTCTTTGCCTGCTGTCAGAGCATTCCCATTTGCCCCTTTATTTCCCTGTGACATAATCTCTTTCAGATGCCTGTCAACTCCACCCTGATTCTCCTAACACCCACCAGTGATAATTTACAGCAGCCAATTAACCTACCAACAAGAATGTCTTTATGACGTGGGAAGAAACTGGAACACCAGGGGAAGAAAAGAGATCACAGGAAGAATGTACAAACTCCACACAGGCAGCCCTGGAAGTCAGGACTGAACTGAGGTCACTGGAACTGTGTGGCAGCAGCACTGCCTGCTGTGCCACCCAAGCTCATCAATCATTTTCCTCTGTGACCAGAAAGATCCATACAATTTCACACATACTGCTGAAACAGATCTAAGGCGGATGCCATCTCCCTGGCCCTACACTCACCTCTGGAGCATCTGGACAATAAAGACACCTACATTAGGTGATTGTTTATAACTCTGCCCTCAATACTATAATTCCAAGCAAACATTCCCAAACTCCGAGACCTGGGACTCAACACTTTCTTTTCCACCAATTCCTTGATCAACAGACTGCAATCAGCAAGGATAGGCAGCAACACCTCTGCCACGATTATTCTCAACACTGGTGCCACACAAGGTTGCACCTTCAGCCCCCTACTCTACTCCCTATGCATGACCAGATTCTGCTCTAACTCCATCTACAAGTTTGCAGATGATACCACCGCAGTGGGTTGCATCTCAAATAACAATGAGTTGGAGTACAGGAAGGAGATAGAGAACTTAGTGACATGGTGTTATGACAACAACCTTTCCCTCAATGTCAGCAAAACAAAAGAGCTGGACATTGACTTCAGGAAGGGCAACGGTGCACCCATCTACATCAACAGTGAGGAGGTCAAGAGGGTTTCGAACAAGTTCCTAGGAGTGAACATCACAAATAGCTTGTGCTGGTCCAACCATGTAGATGCCATGGCCAAGAAAGCTCTCCAGCACCTCTACTTCCTCAGGCATGTCCCCATCAACCCTAAGCAATTTTTAATCGATACACCATAGAAAGCATCCTATCTTGATGCATCACAGCTTGGTATGGCAACTGCTCGGCCGGTAACCACAAGAAACTGCAGAGAGCAGTGGACAGAGCTCAGCGTATCACACAAACTAGCCTTCCCTCCAAGAACTCTGTCTATACTTCACTCTGCCTCAGAAAAGCATCCAGCAAAATCAAAGACCTCACTCACACCAGACGTTTTCTCTTCTCCTCTCTCCCATTGGGCAGAAGATATAAAAGCCTGAAACCACGTACCACCAAGCTCAAGGACAACTTCTATCCTCTAAGTAAAATAGGATGGAATCTTCACCTCACAATTTACCTCGTTATGACCTTGCTCCTTATTGTCTACCTGCACTGCACTTTCTCTGTAGCTGTTACACTTTATTCTGCATTCTGTTCTTGTTTTACCTTGTACTACCTCGATGCACTGTGTATGAATTGATCTGCACGAATGGTTACGCAAGACAAATTTTTCACTGTAACCCAGTACACATGACAATAATAAACCAATTCCAAATTTACAGATGTGGAAGGCCATAAAGTGCAAAACAACAACACTGGAACAGTTTCTGACTCTAAATGCTAAAATGGATTCATATGCCATTTTGACAACTTATCAGCTGGGCTCCTCTGAGCCAAAGATTCAAACCATTAACTCACCCATGAAGCCTATTGATATCCTCCCTCTAACCCCCAAGAGGCTGCTATTGGCTTGCCATGGAAATATGAAACGGAAAATCTCCTTGGGATTCTGCTGTTCATATGGGCACATTTTGCATAAAAAGCTTGGATTCAGTTGTGTGAGCTTTTCCAATCTTAGCTCAAATATGAAAAATGACTCCTTGGGAGACGTAAATATGTGGCAACATAAATTGCAACCTAGCAAAGAATCAAAAATGATAAAGAATAATCAATGAAGGAAAGAAAACACAGAAGTTCATATCCACAATTCTCAGAAAACTTTCCAATTAGGAAATTTGGGATTACACCAAAAGGATATGGATGGGGACAACTTGCATTTACAAGCACACTCATAAATAGTTGCCAATTGCATATCAAAATTCAGTATCAATCAGGAAATATTTCACACAATAGTTTTTTGACTGTGTAATGCCCAGACTCAACTTGGAATTTCAATCTCATTAGTCATATATTAAAATATATTTGCTTTATCAATCTCACACACACAATGGGAACAGTGTTGTCCATTGGAACTGTGTAGACATACATTAATATGCAGTTTTCATCCGCCTGGCAACAGAGCAGCCCATTTTAGACAGTGATTTCTGGATTTTCATATGCCATTCCATGTTATTTCCTTAAAGTTGTTGTCCAATTTGTACATAAATACAAGTCTGTGCTGTTTGTCTCACTGTTATTTTTAAAGTTTAGCCCACTGCAAAAACCAGTGAATGAAGGTTTGCTTTTGTAAATTAAGTACTGACACCTTGTGGTAAGGTAACTGCAAAATGCAAGCATCCATAACCTGCATAGCTGAGGTAAAAGTTACTTTCACAAGTGTACAAAAAGATGATTGCTATTTTACCATATTATTTCAACTAAGCCATGTTATTAAAATAACATAACGGCTTGTTCTAAGTCAAACATACTTACAAGATGTATAAATGCTGAAAATGAATGGATGAATGAGCAAATCCAACTTTGGAATCTTATTTTTGCAAACACATTGTGTCAAGCGCATTGAACTCATGAACACTACTTCGTTATTCCTTTTTCACACTATTAATTTTGTAATTTTATGTCTTTGCACTGTACTGTTGCCACAAAACAACAAATTTCACAACATAAAAGACAGTGATAATGAACCAGATTCTGATTCAAAAGATTCAACTGCTACCAACTGTCAAGTTTTAGCACGAAGACAGTGCATTCAAATTTGTGTAATTAATGTCAAACTCCACATCAGAACATGATCAGGAAGCTTCCATTTAGTTTTGCATACCTGGCTTCAGCTTCTTTTTTACCATCATCTAGTGTTCTCCAGTGAATATGATCTCCAAATCCTGAAAAAATAGTTATTGCTGTGAATTCCCAGTTTTAATAAGTTGAGCCACGCTAAGTCAAATTTTCATATCTATGTAATGCCGACGCTTAATCATTCCTTGGTAAATACGAGTGGACCGTTCTACATTAACTGATACTTATCGGTATGGACATTTAAGGGTGGGTCTACCCTGGGTGATTCTGCAGGGGTGTGGGATACCGGAAGACAAAATGGAGATTAAATCAACTCTTTCCTTTCATGGATATGCTGGAACTATTAGTTGTTCTCCCTTCTATTACTGATGGATTGCTGGATCGAAAACAAAAGTCACATTCAAACTACATTTGCCATCTGAACGTCCCATATGACACAAGGATTTACATAAGTATAGGAAACGTGTCATCCTGAGCCACACAATTGGTATTAATCGGCTTTGCAAAAGAACAAGGCCATCAATGAGAGAAAGCAAACTGACCAACCTCTCCCCAGACTTTCCCCCTCAGATGTTTGGGAGCAGATCAGGCAGCTCCAGAGGACGGCGAGGTGCAAGACCGCCCGCAACTTCATGACTCGCCTCGACCTTCTGAGGCAACTGAATGAAGCCGGAGACCGACCGGAAGTGACGCACCCAGCGACCTGGAACGTCCGGCCGGAATTCGGAACGTCTCGCTGATACCAGTTGTGGACGCAGGGCGCCTACTAAAAGCATGAACCGAAGGCACAGTGAACACTCAGGAGAGAAGCACACCCTCCCTGATGACCAAAACCCCAATTCCAAGTGTTACACTAGGTTGCTCCCTCCTCTATAAACATCATATTCTGAATATCAGCAGTAATTTCAGGTAGCTGCTGTGAAGTGTCTTTGCAACACTACATGGGATATTGACTCTAAAGTGATCAGAACAACCAGCCTTGCCATGGTATATGCTTCAGCAGTGTACCGTACCCCACCCCTACATGGTCCAGAATACTAAAAGCTGGCACTATACTTAACAGCACACCAAGACTCATAAAAGGATGCACAGCTAGCACATGGACATACTTTCTTTTCCCCTGCAATATTAAGAGAAGATGACTTGCTCTAAAATTACTATTGGTAACTAACCCAGGAGCAATGAAAGTTGCTCCATCAACTGATAACTGAAGTCCTGAGTACGAGTGTGCCTGTGAGACATAGAAGTCACAAGCTGCACATGAAATTCATAAGTTCCTGGAAGAGATAAGAGAAGCAGAATTAAAGCCTCGGCAGTGACAGAAAAAATGTTGGAAAAATGTGGGCACACTCCTGCAGCATTTCATTTCAACACCAAATAAGCCTATTGGATATAATCTGACCGAAAAAAAATGAGTCAAGCTCAACAGACTAAGATCTGGATATGATTACTTCAGGGGACCACTTAATAAAATGAATATCCTGACAACTCCCAGTGCAAATCTACCAAATATCAGAGCAATCAATTGAAAAACAGCAATCTTTACAGAAGTTGTAAATGCAATCTGCACACTAGTCAACGGACTGATTCGGATTGTTGTATCTCATACCAGACAAAAGACAAGAAAATGAAGAACTTTTGGAAATAAAAGTTGAATTCAAAAATTCTGTACTCCATCAGCACTCCCATTTTCTAAACAATGCTCAAAGGAAATGCAATCAGAGATAAAAACCTCACTCCAATCCCACGGATTGACTCTAAATCAACATTGGAAATTTTCTTTTCCTTTAACTGTGAGACACACAAAACATTACATTAAAAAAAACAATTATAAACAAAGGAATTAGTAGTACACTCATCCAGCCTGTCAGGCTAACTCTGTCATTTATTATAATCATGGCTAATTTGATGATAATTCAATTCTGCATTCCTATTGACCCACAATGACTTTCACCTGCCTACCTACTTATCTCTGCTGTAAAAATATTCAAAGGTTCTGCTTTCCCCACCCTTTGAAGAAGAAAGTTCCAAATGCTCACAGCTCTCAGATAAGAACAACACAGGATAAAACAAAAACAATAGGCAACACCTTGTTATGAATTGTGACCACTAGCTCTAGATTCCCCCACAAGGGAAAACATTCTCTCCATATCTACACTATCAAGATCACCTCAGTATTTATATGTTTCAGCCAAGTTCCCTTTCACTCTTTTAAACCAGTGAAGACAAGCCTAGTCTGTCCAACTGTTCCTTATATTAAAAAAACATCCAATCTGGATTTTGGTAGAGTAAACCTTCTCTAAATTGTGTTTATCACATTAACATCCTTCCTTAAATAAGGAAGCCAATGCTATACACAGTAGTTCAGAAGCAGGGTCACTAATACCCAATAAAACTGAAGATACTTTTCTATTCATCTCATTCCCATCCAATTCAAACCTATTTTTGGGATGTTGCTTATATCCTCCACAGTGAAGACGGATGCAAAGTATCAGTTTTATTTATCTTCTACCTCTTTTTCCATTATTAATTCCCCAGACTTGCCTTTTAAAAAAAAATCAGACAAGTACTCACTTTAATTCTTTTCTTCAAATAACATTTGAGATTATTCTTCCCTTCCATTGCTCCTGCTCTTCCCCTTCATAAGGAATGATGAAAAGAATGACCATTTGAAGCATTTAATAACATGATAGCGACTGTGTCAAGAGTTGAATGAATTTTAGCAACAAATCCAGGGTTTATACATTTATACTTATACAAAATGGATTTGATGTTCCTCCATTTGATGGAAAAATATTATTATAAGTCATAAGATATTCTGTTGAAAGGTCACATGCCTAAGACTTAATCCTGTTTTTCTCTGCAAAGATGTTGCCCAAATACTCGCAGCATTTTTTGGTTTTTTTTGTAAACTGTGGTGTTTTCCTTCTGCAAGATATATAAAATATTTCTACCCAAAGCAACAATGATGTTATACTTTTGGTTCTCTCCCACTCTACTTATTTAATAACATCGTGAATCCAAAAATATAGTAAAAGAGTGGTTGAGCTTCCCTTTTGCTTCTGGATTAAAGAAGAAACAGCACAAACTGTATTTTACTGATCTTTCTAAAAACAAATTCATCAAGTTTTAAATTTGAAAATAATTGGCATAATTTTGGGTCATCTGGCCAAGCAGTTATAATATTGCTACAACACTAACTTCTACCTGAAAATGTGCAAAATTGCCTACATTAGTCCTATCCACTAAGAACAGGACAAATCCAAGTGAGCTAATCACAGTCAGTCTATTCATAATCATTAGCAAAGTGTTACAAAAATGGCAACAACAGGACAAATGATATTAAGCAGCATTCATTTAACACTGCCCTGACTGTCTCTGCTCACAGAAGGACCATTTGACACCAGACCTGCCACAGCATTTGCTTATATACAATAGCTGAAATATGGGTGAGAATGACAGCCTTTGACAGCAAAGTAACTTTTTTTGTTTGGCACCAAGGAACCCATGTAAAACTGACTCCAAAGTGAATGAGGGGAAATCTCCCCTGTATCTGGAAGGGTACCTAGCAGAATAAAAATGTTGATAGATGTGTAGAGACTAATCTCAAGTCAAGGCTACCATTGTCAGCATTCTTTGGGGCAGCAGTTTTTGTTGTTTTAATTTCAGATGCTTCAGCAATGATCCTCCCACACAAAAAGTGAGGCTGCCCACTGATAACTGCATACCATTTGACTCCATTTTGCAGTTTTCATAATACCAAGTAGTCTATATCCACATAAAGCAAGAATAAAAAAATGTGTATATTAGCACCATACAAATATTAGGAAATTCTCATGTCTAACAAGTTTAACTACTGCTCCTTGAAATTCAATAGCATTCAGTGCCATCACTGAATGCCCAACCATCAATATCCAAAAAAATTGCAGTGATTATTACAGCAGGTTCAAGGGTATTCTGCAAAGTCTGTTACTTCTTTTTGCAAAACAGAACCTTTCACCTACAAAGCAGGTCTGGATTGTAAGGGATTGCTCACCACTTCGCTGGATCAGAATCAGGTTTATTATCACTGACTTGCATGTTGTGAAATTTGCTGTTTTGCAGCAGCAGTACAGTGCAAAGACATAAAATTACTATAAATTACAAAATAAATAGTGCAAAAAAAAGGAATAGTGAGGTGTTGTTCATGGGCCATTAAGAAACCTGATGGCAAAGGGGAAGAAGCTGTTCCTAAATTGCTGAGTGTAGGTCTTCAGGCCTGGATGGTACCAGCTGCAGCAATATTCAACGAGCTCAAAATCATTTGGGACATGAGTGTTGCTCCATCATTAAGCAATCAACTAACTTGAACATCTAGTTTATTCACCTTTAGAAAAACTGTCCAAATCTATAAAATGAATAATAAAAAGCCATCTTCAAGGGTATTGCATGTTGGCCTTACCAATGATGGCTATATTCCAAGAAGGAATTAAAGACTAATTTAAATTCACATTTTACAATATATTAAGCAGATGAAATAGCAATACTTTAAACTATTTCTCAGAGTAAAATAAGTCTTTTAAAATTCTTACATTCTTCATTTTATTTCATATTTCTTTAATTGAGCTTTGGAATGGCATCACCACAATACAGGCAAATCAAATACAGAATAGGCCAAAAACAGAAACAGTGAATATACAACACATGCAAAGTTAAAGTCATAGAGTTATACAGCACAGAAACAGGCCCTACAGCCCAATTTGTCTATGCCAACCAAGATGCCCATCTAAGCTTGTCCCATTTGCCTGTGTTTGGTCCATATCCTTTCAAACCTTTCTATGTACCTGTTGAAATGTCTTCTAAATGTTGTTATTGTATCTCCCTCAACCATTTTCCTCTAGCAGCTTATTCCACATACACACCACTGTGTGTGAAGAAGTTGCCCCTCAGGTCCTATTAAATCTTTCCCCTGACATTAAACCTATACCTTCTGGCTTTTGATTCTCTTTTCTAGGAGATAGGTTG
>JARFYF010000063.1:29421714-29432905 GCA_030265395.1 Rhina ancylostomus | reverse complement strand
AAATAGAGATATTACGAAATCCAAATGTTCCACGATGGAACCCATACGACACCTCAGTGTCTACTCAGTGACTTCTTCACCGCATCTGCCTCCCCCTGAAAGGCATCTGAATTGTGGCCGTCCACACAAATATCTCTTTCCTTCTACAGGTCAACGACAAAGTGGACTCCACCGGATTACTTCAAAAATCCATACGTGGATTGTAGTGACAGGCACAGTTACTGTTTTTCATCCATTGATAGAGACTAGTAGGCTGGTCGCTCGCTCTCAACTGATTCCGAATGACTGCCTCAAAAATGTCATTACACCCTTTATCTTCTGTTGTCGTTAACGCGCGCGGACACACGCACCACTATGCTCTATCTTAAAGGGACATTCACCAATAGTAATCTAGTTCGTAACAGGGTGCAGAAAAGATTTACAAGAATGATACCAGAAGTTGGGCAGGGATGAATGCATATCAGACAAGAATGATCAGCTTGGATCTGAGGAAAGAAGACTGAGAGAAACTTAATGGGGTAGGTACAGAGAGGAAGATTCCACTTAAGAGTAATAGCATAACCAGTGCCATCATATAATTGTCAAAGAAATTTAATAAGGTATTTGGAAGAAACTTTGCACAGTGAATAGTAAGAATATGGAACTAGCAGCCACAGGGTGATTGAAGTGAATATATGGAAGCATTTAAGGAAAAGCTAGACAAGGGTGAAGAAGAGAATAAAGACTTGCATTCAACAATTTGGATGAGGAAAGACAGGTTTAAGACAGAGCATAAAATAACTGGTATGGGGTGGTTGGGGCAAATCAACTGGTTTTATGCTATCTATTCTGTATAGTTGTGGCTGGCAGCAAGGATTCTGATGAATTACAGCAGTACCAGAAAATGAGAATTCTACACCACAGATTGCTTGATTTTTCTGGACAACTTCTTTCAAGTTCATTGCCAAAAAGCAAAATAATTAAATATATTCAAGAAGGAGTTGGATATTTTTCTTGGGGGCTAGGGGGACCAAGAGTGGAAGGGGAAATTTAGTATGGGGTACTGAATTTGAATGATCACCTGCAATCATATTGAATGGTGGAGCAGGCTCCAAAGGTCGAATGGCCTAATCCTGTTCTATTTCCTATGTTTCTATGAACTGTTGCATAGTCACTCACCAGAAAGTGCATACCAATCGAAACTGCATAAGGAACAGCAAAGGCTTGGCCTGTGGTTCATAAATCCACCAGTTGGAAAAAATGGATGTTTAGATTTTAGATATGAATAGAATTGAGAAATTATGAAGCTGCATGGTTTTTTGCTTTTGGAAGAAGGGCTGTAAACTCAAAATATTATGTACAATAACAGAAAAAGAATTTTATGCCATCCTCAACAATTGTTTCACCTGACTAGCCCATAATATTGAAATTTATTATTTAATGCAAAAATTGAAAATAATGTATTTTCAGATAACTGCACATTTTATGAATGTTTTTGTGCATGCAGGTGAACATGATAAAAGATGATGGTCAGGTCATTCACTTCAATAATCCCAAAGTGCAGGCCTCATTATCTGCCAATACATTTGCAATTACTGGCCATGCTGAGACAAAACAGATTACGGAAATGCTTCCAGGCATTCTCAGCCAGCTTGGAGCTGACAGTCTAACAAGTCTTAGAAAACTAGCTGAGCAGTTGCCACGGCAAGGTACGTCTAAGAATTTTTCTAAATGGATTGGTATGCCCAGTTGAATATATTGTTGGATTCAGCCAAGATCTTGATCTTACTTGAAAACACTTGATGGGTTTTCCAATTAAAGAAAGTGGTAAAAATTAGCTTTCTTCCAAAGAAATACTAGATTTGTCCAAAACATTAGATCTAGTCTGTTTTGATGCGAACAGTGAGCAAGCAATTAATTAAATTTGCAGCTTTAACTACTGGCTGTAAATAGGGAATATTTAATGAATCTTGGTGAATTGCAGTAACCATTGATATATTTTGGGTAACATTTGAAGAGAACATTGGAAGTAAAGAATTTGCATTTATATTATGGTTTTCACAGCCTTGGAACGTTATAAAGCACTTAACTGCCAATTAAGTACTTTTGAAGAGTTGCTATGTGAGAAGTGCAACAGCTGGTCTGTACTCAAAGTTCCAGAAACTGCAATGAGTTAATAATCTAGATGACCTCTGCAATTTAAAACATGTTTGATTTCTAATTTGTCTCACTTCTGATGAACAGTAATTGACTGGGAATGTTTCTCTCTTGACAGGTGCTGCCTGTTTTCTGTGTATTTCTAGTAATCCAATTTTATTTAAGATTTCCAACATCTGGACTTGTATTTTTTGCATTTAATAATCAGATTTGCTTTTATGAAGGAGGATAAACATTGATCAGGACATTCTGGATTAGTGCCACGAGATCCAAACTCCAGCTCAGAAAGTAGACACTGCCTCAATCTAATGTTTTGTCTAAAAGACAACTGATTTCCCCCTCCCCTTTTTGTTATTTACCCTCTTATTAGTTTAAAAATAAAAATAAAGCTAAAGGCTACAGATTTAAACTAATAAGAGTAAATTCTGGATGGGTTATGAAAAATTCTTCAAAGTACTGCACCACCAGAATCTCTTGAAATGTTGGTCATTGTTAAGCTGAGAAACTTGGAAACAGGAAAGCAATTAGAGTCATGGAGGCATTGAGTTATACAGCATAGAAATAGGCCCTTAAGCCCAACTCATCCATTTGACCATAGTGCTCACCAAGCTAGTCTCATTTGGCTCACATCCCTCTAAACCCTTCCTATCCATATACTTATCCAAACATCTTTTGAATGTTGTATTGGATCTCCCTCAACTACTTTCTCTGGCAGCTCATTCCATATACACACCACCTTTGGCATGAAGAAGTTGCCCCTCGGGTCCCTTTTAAATCTTACACTTCTCACCTTAATCCTATGCCTAGTTTTTACTTCCCTTTCCCTGGGGAAAAGGACTATGTGCATTAACCCTCTCTATGCCCCTAATACCAGAGTAATATTTATGTTCAAAGAGGGGTAAGAAATGGTAATTAATATGTAATATTTTATACCAATTTCTTAATTATTCCTCAATAATCTTTAATAGAACAACATTATTAAGAGAATTCCAGGTATGAAAGGCTTCAGTAATAAAGATAGCTTAAGATCTGCAGCTTTCTTCATTAAACCAAAGAAACTGAGGAGATCTGATTTGAGATATTTCAAATTATGAAAGATTATTGGAGAAATGTATCTGCATTCATTTCTGACTTAAAACCTTGTGGTTATAAATTTAGATTCATTGCCTGTAGAAGAAATGCAAGTTGCATGGTTTTTCATTAAATAGGTTTTTGACATAAAAAGCCCAATTAGTAAAAAATGTAATAGGAAGAAGTCATTATGAGTTTTACATGAAAAGTTCTTTATAAAAATACTTTTTTGTTTTATGAACTCCGGACATCCCAATGTTTTTTTACAGATAGCCCGTGGATCACTTTTTCTAGTCATGACTGATGGAGAATATGTAGCTCTACTAAAGTCCACAAACTGTAGTGTGACGTTGGCCAAATAGCTTGTTTTGATTGAGGAATAAATATGTCTAAGGACACCAGTGAATAACTCTCGTGTCCCCTCCTTTAAAGTAGCACCATGGGCTCTTTGACATCTAATTTCATCAGAAGTGAGACAAAGAGACACAGATGTATTCAGTGGGTGGGCAAAAATCTATAAATGGAGTATAGTATGGGCAAGTGTGAAAAGTGCCCATTTTGGCAGGAGAAATATAAAGAAGCATAATATCTAACTGAGAGATCACAGAACAATCTATGGGTTCTAGTGCATTATTCATGAGAGGCCAATTTGCAGGTACACAGTCATTAAGAAAACTAGGAATGGTATTGTTTAATGCTAAGGGAGTTGAATGCAAAAGGAACATGTGCACTGATGAGAGCACATTTGAAGAAATCTGCAATATTAATTTGTATTGATTTCCTTAGAGTCATAGAGCTATACAACGCAGAAACAAGCCCTTCAGCCCAACTTGTCCATACCAACCAAGTCCCACTTGTCTGCATTTGACCCATATCTCACCAAGCCTTTTCTATCCATGTACTTGTCCAAATGTATTTTAACCATAATTGTACCCACCTCTTCTACTTCTGACAGCTCTTTCCACATATCTACCACCCTCAGTGTAGTCTTATTTAAATGTTTTCCCTCTCTCTTTAAATTTATGCCCATTTAACTTTTTTCTCAGAGGACAATGAGCCTTTGGCACTCTTCCTGTAGGGCAATGGAAACAGTTTTTGGTTCCCTTTCCTGGGGAAAAGGATTGTAACCATTCACCTTATTGCTCCTCATGATTTTAAATACCTTTGTAAGGTCACTCCTTAGCCTCCTGTGCTCCAGGGAAAAGACCCTCAGTTTCTCTAATCTTTCCTCCAGTGATAGGAGCATTATTCAAGGAAGAGTGTGAATGTGTTGGAAGCAGTTCAGAGAAGGTTTACAAGGTTAATACTTGGAAAAGGCAATTTCCCTTCTGAGGAAATGTTGGCCAGGTGAGGCTTGTATTCACTGCAGATTAGAAAAGGGGACTGATTGAAACATATAATATCCTCTAGCATCTTGACTGGATGAATGTGGGTTAATGTCTCTTCTTGTAGGAAAACCTAGACCATAGAGTTACTGTTTAACAATACGGAATTGCCCAATTAACTTTTTTTTCTCAGACGACAGAGAGTCTTTGGCACTCTTCCTGCAGGGCAATGGAAACAGAATTTTTGACTTTTTAAGGCAGAGTTAGATTATCGCAGATAAGCAGAGCAGGCATGGAGGCCAAAGTGCCTACCAGCCTTCCTAATTTGAGTCCTCTTATGTAATTTAAGAAATGACCTTGAAAATGCATTGTTACAATTCATAATATCTGAGACATAAATGCATTTTGTTAATGTATTACGTTTGGTGAATGCTGTTAAGTTAAACTTTCTTCTTTTATTTCTTTTATTTAGTTCTGGATAACAAAACGCCCAAAGCTGAAGATATTGAAGAAGATGATGACGATGTCCCAGGTAGATGTGAATTAGAATTTACCTTGAATAATGCCATGTAGTTATGGACCAGAGTACTCTCTCTACCTAGACTTAAATTTTGAGTTGAATTATCCTCTGTGTACATTAAGAATACAGAAGTTCCTGGATATGCAGAAGTGTTGTCTCTGGGAAGTGTTATTTTAGGCAAAAAAGTGTTCGCATTACTTTCAGTGTAAAAACTTTGCATGAGTTTCAGTTTTAAAAACTTTCATTTGTCACCACAAGCATCTGAAAAAATAGAATATTTTTAATATTTAGTTAACTTCCAAGTTCCTAGGTGTGAGTATCACCAACAATTTGTCCTGGTCCAGCCACATAGACGCTATAGCCAAGGAAGCACACCAACACCCCTACTTCTTCAGAACACTAATGAGATTCAGCATTTCTCTCACGATCCTCACCAATTTTTACAGATACATCATAGTTTGATATGGCAACTGCTCTGCCCAAGACTTCAAGAAATTGAAGAGAGTTGTGAAAGTAGCCCAGTCTATCAGGAAAATCAGTCTCCCCTCTGAATCTGTCTATATTTCCCGCTATCTCGAGAAAGCAGGCAACATAATCAAGGACTCCTCCCACCCCAGTCATTCTCTCTTCTGCCCCTTCCTATTAGCCAGAAGATAGAAAAGCTTGAGAATGTGTATCACCAGGCTCAAGGACCGTTTCTATCCTGTTATAAGACTCTTGAATGGACCTCTTGTATGATCAAGTTGAACTCTTGATCTCTCAATCAACCTCATTGTGGCACATGCACTTAATTTGCCTACATGCACTGCACTTTCTCTGTAACTATACAGTAATGCTATATTCTGCATTGTTTTTCTTCCTTTTGGACTACGTTGATGCACTGATGGATGGCATGCAAACAAAAGCTTTTCACCATCTCAATACATGTGACAACAATAAACCAATTACCAATTGTTTCATGGTTGCATCAACCCAAGAGGCATTGATCAATGGTAATTTGGTATTATACCTGTTAGATTTTCTGATTTGGTGTGTTTGTCATCGTTGCTTGACTTCAAAATTACTTGCCTCATTACACATTGCAAGTGGTGAACTTTGAGTGAAAGCATGCTGGTCCATAGGTTGTTACAACCTAGAGGTGTTAGGATGCCAAACCTGCATGTTGTCAGCCATGCCATCAGTGTTAACCAGGTGACAGGCATTGTTGATAATGAACACAACTCAGGTTGTTGAAGTTCTTCCTCAGACAATATTCAATAAAGGGGGAGAGAACATATAATCTTAAGAGAAGTGCAGTCATCCAAGGTTTCTTTTGTTAGTTCATCACAAGGCTGGAAAATTGGGCTTTGAATATCCCTTTAGAGCCCTTGGGGTTCTCTAGGTGGTAGATTAAGAAAAGCCAAAGCTTACAGTCACCCTGGGAATTGCCTACAAGGGAATGAGTATCGTGAACTTTGCCATGCAGTCTGGTATAGTTTTTTAGTTCTCAAGATGAACATGTGTGAGGGCATCCTCATTCAAAAAGTGCTCTCTCATCCACGTTAAACACTGCTGAGGATAGTCACCAACTTCCTTAACAATTTGTTTCAGCTCCTTGGGAAAATGTTCTGACTCCCTTGCAAGATGAATATTATGCAGGTTTGCATGTTCCCTGAAATATTCAGACTAACGATGGCTTACCTTGGCAATATCAGCTCTTTCAGAAAATTCATTACCTTCCTCATGTTCTTTTCATTTATGATCTTGCTCTTTCCTGGATCTTCATTACACTCAGTGGCACATGCTGTTGGACCTTCTGACCAGAAGCTAGCACCTTTTATTTATTCTCTTCAAAATCTTTGCCCCGATAACATTTTATGCACTTCCAGAACAATATTTTGAGCACTAAATTCTATTTTGTCTGCATGTTTGAGGAATGGTTATACCATTGATGTCCACTAAACACTCATCACTTTCACTTCTATAAATTATATCCATCTTAGTATTATTGCTTATAGCTTGCCATTATTTTCTGTGTGCCATCCTTAGAACTCCAAGGGTATTTTGACACTATCTTGAAGGATGCGTAGAATAAATTGTAATGAATCCCAATAGCAGCACCACTATCTCAATGTAAACATGATACAAAATGCATTAGAGAGAAGATTGTCACACCTCTGTTATAGCAAAAAAAGCTTTGAGAACACATAGCCCAAGGAATGAATTGAGTTATTGCAAGCAGTTACAGGTTGTATGTTCATAATCAACTATCCTTGTGTTTATATAATTGGCAACAGCCAGAAAATTCTGCCTTTGATCATTTTATTTTCTGTTTGTTTCTGCATTTGCTGGTAGCCATCTGAATTTAGGCATTCATAATGCAAATTCAGTTTATTTGGGTGGAGCTAAATTTTGAGAATGGAATCTTGTCTCCACCTAGCCCTTGATAAATGTGCCGGTATGTTTGAGAAAGGATGATGGTGAGTGTGCTGTAGCATCCTATAGCTGCCAAGATGAGTTGTCCTAGCTTGTTCAGTTGGTAATTGGGGTGAGCGACCCCACCAAGTATCAGTACTCTTTAAGATCAGGACAACCAACAAAAATTGCAATCGCAAGTCATAGAGAACACTGATTTTATGTCTGCTGGTCTATAATCACTCTTGCATAGAGGATTGGATTTTTGGTGGTTGTGCATGGTAATTGGCTATCCTGCAAAATTCTGCTTGATGTTCATGTTTTTGGTTCATGCCATTTGTCACTTCAAAATAATCAATCCACGTCTTATTTCCAAGTGTCCTTCAGAAACTTTGAGCTGTTGGGGTGGAATAGTCTGCTTTGTTCAGAGGTGCCGGTATTTCCTCAGTTACGTAGAACTCTCCAGCCATCCACTTTGCATCTAACTCTAATTTTCCATTGAAGCTTTTCAGAGGAGTGTTACAACCCTGCTTATTTTCGTGCTAAATATCCATACCACACACTTAAGCGTTCTCTAGAATTTCATCATCTTATGCCGTATATTTTTCATGAGAAATGCAACAGTTGCCAGCTGTCATCATGGCTGTTTTGATAGTGAATGTGGATGTTACCCAGATGCTGACTGGCTAAAAGAAGGAATTCTTAGACATTGGGACATGAGCTCAATGTTATATGACTCTGCTCTTATAAACTGATGTTTGGAGCTGTTTAAAATTATTATTAATATATTTTTAAAAATTTTCAAATCAGACTGAAAGAGCCTTGATTATTGTTTTAAACCTGTATTTTTGTTTTGACAGATCTTGTTGAAAATTTTGATGAAGCATCAAAGAATGAAGCCAACTAAAAGTAGCTGGCAGACCATAGACTGGGATAAAGACTGTACCAACGAGGAAACTTATTCCAAAGTTTTACTATACTAAAAAGTGAAAAATCACAAGTTTGCAAATACAGTGAACTAAGGCATTTTGTATTTTAATGATGCTGAATATTCAGCATCTTTCAATTGGTTGAAATCACTTGTTTGCATTTTGCACTTAAAAACAAAATCCTTGGGTCTGAAGTTTGTAAGACTGAGATTTCATCAAAGCAATCGAAATAGATTGCAATTGCAATGGGGTGAGCAAGCTGGCGAAGGTCTTATTTAAGGTTTTCCCTCATGACATACAAATAAAATAGATTGATTAACTTCTTGTTGTATACTGTGTGAATAATTTCATTTTTTTATTTGAACTGGACTTGTTCAAGTTACATGCATTGATTTATTTTCATCATTTTTAAAATGGTACTTTTAATTTTGATTATTCTCTAAAGCACATTTTCCTGCTGATCCCCAGGAATGATAAGGCAATTCTATCTGTCATTCTGTTATTTTCATTCTGTCAGTTTTCAGATTGGTGAATGTGTATGATGACTTACTCAGCCTGTACTATTGGTGTTTTATCCAAGTCTCTGCCTATGTTCAGGACTCTATGAAATTTTCTACATTTTGTTCGGGAAGTAACTCACTATTCCATTGGTTGTATCCTAAAAAGCTTTCTATTTTTGATTAGTACTAAAAGGTACATTCTTCAAGGACATTGCCTCTGAGACACATCTTAGCTAAGCATACACCTGAAATTTTTGGAAGTGCAATCAGGTGTGGTGCCTTTTAATGTTCTAGATCAGGGAAGCAGACCAACCTGAGATCAATGTATTTAGAGTGATGGTGATCAAAGGTGATAATTATCAGTTCCAGGTAGTGCATTTAAGCAAATTTTCTTAATACTTGCATTTTCTTAATACTGGTTCAGTGAAATGTAGTCAAGAACAATAAGGAGACAAGACAGATGCAATTATTGGTCAAATGAAATAACAAAGCACCAGTGCCTTTCAAATGCAGACTTTTCTACTGTAAATGATCCACTACTGTGTTCAGTCATTTGACACTAATCATCTAATTTCTATTCATTTTTAGTATTATCCTGTATGTGTTATACCTTTTGCACAATTTACCTAAAGATTAAATATATAAATTATGAAATGCATGGGGATTGTATTAGCATATGGATCTCTAATCACTATTCATATATTTCTGCACAGGCTGAGCTCAGTTTTGCAGGTCAGTTGTACAAGAGTGAAATGCAAATTAAGTCACATCAGTAAGGCTCATCTGTAAGATTGTCTATTAAACAGATTGATTACTACTTTTTCTAACTAATTGATAAATCATTTCTGACTAAAGCTATTATTGTGAATTAATGTATCGCTTGTCGTAATCTGAGCATAGTAAATTGATTTTGAACAAATGACCTGATTTGTCTCTTGTATATTGTATTTAGAAGAAATTGAAATAAGCTTGCAGATGAGCTGCAGAAACTATTATTCTGTAAATTTGGTTTGGGTAGAAAATAGGTCTTCAGTACTGAAGTAGGTGTGACTTTAAAACAACATTTTTTAAAAATTGTATAAATGAATTTGATAACATGAGCTTTTGTATAAATGGCTGATGAACGTTACACTTCATTGAGGAGAATGTCACAGTTGTGTTTGTCTGATTTTTGGGATCTCTGGAATGTGCTTTGGTTTTCATCTAGCAATGTTCCTTTGTATTCAAGTCCAATAAATATTCATCTAAGTAAAGGTAAGTTTTTAAATGCACACTGCATATTTGTATTTAGATTAGTTACAATAATGAACAAAATACAATAATTTATAACATATATGCACCTTGCTACATGTGACAATAATAAACCAATTTATACTTGTATAAAGGCTGACATTAACAAGTAGCAAATAGTGCTGTAATTTCACTGTGAACAATTAGTATTGTTTAAATAAAATTGTTAATTTGCCTTGTATTTCCTACATAGTGCCTTTTACATCTTTTTCCGGTCTTATAAAGGATAACAGCCAGTTAATTACTTAAAGTGCAGTTGTTTTGTCAGCATATTAGAAGGCCAAAAGAAGAGTTTCTCAAACAGGGAAGAACACAACTGACTAGTTAATTTGCTTTAATAATTTTGGTTAAGGAAGGAATATGGGCCAGGATCAGGAACTTTCTCTGAATTCCACCAGGGTGGGTTTTCCTTCCTGAATAAAGATCTAGGATCATGGTTTACCATACCTGGGGGGAAAAAAAAATTGCAATACCTTTTTTTAAAATAAGGTTCCTCACATTGTCACAGAGTAGAGGCCCTTCAGTTCACTCAGGTCATGCTAACCATCTATGTTAATGCCAGTTACCTACATTAGGACTATCTTTCTATTCCTTGCCTACTTATACTTTGGATTTAGGCAAACAGATCAGAGCATTACATTTGTCTTGCCTGCATATTCCAGATGTATTTGTATACATGTCTAAAAACTTTTCAAAAGTATATTAGAAATAAGGGTGTAGCTAAGGAAGGAGTTGGTCCCCTTGGGAATCAAAGGGATGATATTTGGAGAGCCAGAGGATGCAAGCACGGTCCTAAATACAGTTCATCAGTATTCACCAGGGAGAAGGATATGGAAGCTGGAGAGTTAAGGCAGGGGTATGCTGATATTCTGGAGCATGTCTGTATCAGGAAGGAGGAAGTGTGAGGAATAGACAATAGGAGCAGAAGTAGACCATTCGACCCTTCGAATCTGCACCGCCATTTTGAGATCATGGCTGATCCTCAACAATCAATATCCTGTTCCTGCCTTGTCCCCATATCCCTTG
>JARFYF010000063.1:29393993-29406952 GCA_030265395.1 Rhina ancylostomus | reverse complement strand
GTTCTCTATTCCTTTGTGAAGATCCAGTTTGTGTTGGGATTCCTCTTCTGATCTGCGAGGCAAGATTCCTTCCAGTTACTGCCTGTTTGTCCTGAGGAAGTATCCTGACTCCAGTCTCGTATCAGTGTGCTGCATTTGGGTTCTCTGAGTTTGCTCTGGATCAACATTGTGACAATCATTTTTTGCTTCTCATATATTTCTGGATGTCTTTGCATTTAACATCATTAATCTTCTAAATTACCACCTCAGGTTGTATTGTGAACTGTTGCATCATGCTTGATCATTGTTGTTTTTCCTTTCTTAGGTTTATCAGCTCATGGAATAGAGATTCACTTTGATATTGTTATTTACCCTTATCCACTGCTTCTGAGGTTCATGACAGAGTTAGCTGAGAGAAAAAAGTAGTAATAACTTGAACTATCTTCAAAGTAATATTTAGCTCTGTCTAAAAGCATGAAATGGAGAACCTAGCTACAGGATTTGTATTTCTATAGGGTTTTTAACTTGGCAGCAAATCAAGTAGTTCTTTTCGCAAGTCAAGTAGAGTTTTTTTTTTATCATGTGCACAAGTATGATGAGATACGGATACAATGAAAATTTTATTTGCAGCAGTATCACAGGCATGTAGGTACAGACAACACACAGAATATTAATTATACTTAAATTATACAAGACTGTGCAAAAACAAGACCTTAGTACAAAAAGAAAGACACAGACAAGTCCGTGGTAGTGCAAGAGGTGGTCCGTAGTGTTCCATTGCAGATAAGATTAGGGCTGTGCCAGTTGGTTCTTGAACCTGATGCTTTTAGGAAAGTAGCTGTTCCTGAACTAGTGGTATTGGACTTCAGGCTCCTGTACTTCCTACCTGACAGAAGCAGTGAGAGGAGGGCACAACCTGGATGGTGGGGTTCCTTGATGATAGACACCACCTTCTTGAGGCAGTGCCTACAGTAGATGTTGTCAATGGTGGGGAACGCTGTGCCCATGATGGACTGGGCTGTATCCACTATTCTCTGCAGCCTCTTGCATTCCTGTCCATTGGAATTAGCGTGCCAGGCCATGATGCAACCAATCAAGACACTTTCAACAACGCATCTGTAGAAGTTTGTTAAATTATTTGGTTACATGACAAATCTCCTTAGGCTTCTAAGAAAGTAGAGGTGCTGGCACACCTTCTTCGTGATTGTATCTATATGCTAGTTTATCGGAGATGTTAACGCTCAGGAATTTGAATTATTCTTTCCACCTCTGACCGACCAATGAGAACTCCCATGTGATCTCTTGGCTTCCCCTTTCAGAAGTCACGATAAGCTCCTTGGCTTTGGTGCTAAACTTGAGGTTGTTATTGCGGCACCACTCAACCAGATGCTCTATCTCACTCCTATGTGCTGAGTCATCACTACCCGTGATTTGGCCAACAACAGTGGTGTCATCAGCAAATTTATAGATGGTATTGGAGCTGTGCTTAGCCACATAGTTGTGGATGTAAAGAGTAGAGTAGGGGTACTGTACAAAATTTTGCAGCCAGAGGGTGCATTGCACAATTTTGTAAAACAGTGAAATTTTTCAACTTCACTAAAACAGATAATTGGGAAACTTATTGTTTTTGTAAATATGGTTTATTGTCATTTGCTTTTTGTATTTCTGTTACTGTGATTCTCTTATTTTCTGTCCACTTTTTAAGAAAAAACAAAACAATAAAGATTATTGGTTTATGTCCTATTCTGGACATCTGTGCTCAGAAACTTAGTGTGAGAAGACACTTTGGGGAGGTGTTATGTTTCAGATGAAGTTAAGACTCAATCTACCCTCCCAGGGAATAAAATGAAATATTTTAGAGAGAGTAGTTATTCCCAGATACACAGTATCACATTCTTACCAACATCAATATTGCAAAAACAGGTAACAATATTTAGAAAAGAATAATGTGCTGTATTATGGATGAATTTTATGTATGAAAGGGAAATCGTGTTTAACTAATCAATTGGAATCCTCTGAGGACAATCCACCATCCAATTGTTCAGAAATCCTAATGTCTTGGTATCAGGCTCACCGGGACCCCATCCTCATACTCCTGTTAAACTCTGCCCTGTTCCCTGTGCTTCTTTTAAATTCGCTGGGACCCCGTTTTCGCCGCCCCCTTTAAATTCATTAGGGCTTTACTTCCAATGCTCCCTTTAATCTCAGTGGGGGTTGTATCCCATCCTCTCTTTAAACTCACTTGGTTCAATGAAAAAAATTATTGTACTTTAACAACATATTAAAATAAGTTAATTTAAAGTGATTTGGGGTATTAATATCAGTAATGTTCGATAGTTTGGAAGATCTGCCGGTCTGGCTTGGGAATCTGATGGTGCAGGCCAGCGGATATTCTGGGCAGTTGCACTTATTTCTCCACTCACTACTCTTTTAATTGATTTTTTATATAATACGCAGTATGAAAATTTTTCCAGTTAACCAGATAGATTGAAAGGGAGAGCAAGAACCAAGGCCACGACGGGTGAAAAGGAAACGCGAGAGCCAGGGCCCCAGTGTGTGAAAAGGAGCACTGGAACCAGTCCCCGATGAGTGAAAAGACAGTGTGCGGAATAATTCCTGGCGGGTTGAAAGGTAGCATGGTGACTGAGGTCCTGGTGAGTGGCAGAGGGCACAGGAACCAGGACTCTGCCAGAGGTAGGGAGCATAGGAACTGGTGCATGAAAAATCATTGTGGGAACCAGGGCCCCGATGAATGGAAAGAGTACACAACGAACGTTATCTGATGAGCCAACTGACAAACCATTGGGACTTCTGAGCAGTCAGATTATGAGTTTCACTGTACTTAGCTCAGAAGGCTTTTTCATAGGGTTCGACTCAGGCGATCTGCCAACAAGGGTAGAGCACTTGGAATTGGGGTGCATGGATTGGCAGTTAACAGACAGAAAGCAAAGACTGGGAACAACTGCACCTAATTCTTATGCTAGGTCCAATGCTCGCTACATATTCCAGTTTCGAGACCGCACTGTGATCAAATTCCTTGTCACTTCTTCTTATTCTTTCATTGGAAGCGCTTTGTCCAGAACTACGGATTTGAGTGGCTGTTCCCATTGCAGGTAAAATTTTAAGCCAATTGGAGTTGGGAATTCTGCTCCCGATTTGTCATTGCTCCATGGTGATTGATCTGAAGATTCCTACTGGTGGGTTGTTGGGAGGGTGGAGGGGTTGCTGGAGACGAGGGGCGGGGATTGGTCAGATTGGATGGCGCGGCTGCGATTGGCGGTTGGAGGGATTGTGCTCGTATTTTCCAAACGTCAAGCGCGTGATGGATGACTGTTGAGTTGGTGTCGACGGCGGAGCTGGAAACGCTGCGGATCCGAGGCATTAGGATGCAGAGCGAATAAAAGCAACGGTTAGCGTGTGGCCGGCGACATCTTCGAGCCGCGTTGGAAGCGATGTGCCTGTGCCTGGTCAGGAAGAAAGCGCTGGCACCGACGTGACGGTTTAAACGGCAAGGGTTCAGTTGGCCTGCCTCCGGCCTGAGGGCTTTGTGGGGAATGCGGCTGCCGTGGACCAACGTCTGCGTGCGGCTGTCTGTGAAGCGCATAGTCCGGTGGTTGGAGTAGGCCCGGGACGCCGCAGTGGAGAAATAATCCACTGTTTTCCTCGTATTACCGCGGCGTCTTGTTTTGGAGGGTGCGGTATCGAGTAAACCGCAGAGATATGTTTGTTACCAGTTCGGGATTAAAATGCCGTTGGCTGAACCGACTAGGCACAACAGATAAAACTAAACCAGTCGTTTCTTTTGAAAGATGCAAGACGTGTCTTGGAGTTTTTAGCACAGCGGCTGCAAATGGACCACACATATCTGACTCTTAATTGACGAACCTATCTGTAAATGCCATTTTCACGTGTAAAAGCTGCTCTGCTCCTTTCGAAGAAATGTAGGTTTAATTAGTATTTTCCAAGTACAGATTTGCTGAGCATTTCCCCCTCTCCTCAAAGGTGCCGCAGAATCATGTTATAAGTTTTCTCATTATTCACCGTATAGTTCCCGCTGTAATTGGTAAACAAGGCTGGAGATGGATATTACTTGAGGATTTTTGATTCCAAAAGAAATTAAATCTGTGATTTCAATGTATATCTTTGCTAGACTGAGTGAAAAATTCTCCCGACAACTTTGCTCAAAAATTCTGGGATTTGGTTGTCTGAAACATGAGGTTTTCTGCTTTAAAAACCAAGCACAATGGACCCGAAAGCAAAAATATAGCAAACGGTTTTTTTGGTCAAATTTCATCTTCCGTTATTGCAATTTTGAACGCATTATTTGCCAAGATTGCTATTTTCTTCGAATTATTGCTGGAAAGAAACAAACCATAGTAATCGGTTTTGTTACCAAAACAGATTGTTATTACTATGGTAGTTTTGGGGCAGTGTGGTGCGCGTGAAACTAATCGGACTACTTCGTAGAAAGAGTATCCGAGTTTTAGAGTATTTAAATTAATTTCACATGAACTAGATGGGTTAAGTTTAAAAACAAATGGATTACAAAATTCAAGTTTTTGATTTTGAGTAGATATTTCAAAGCTATTGGTGACTGAAATTACAAAATAAATTGGATTGTTAGAAGAGAAATAAAGGTGGCAATACATGTTTTAAATGAATAAGGAATTTTCAATTGTAACTTCATTCCTTTGTAAGGACACTTCAAAAGTGCATTTTAACTAACTTTGTAACGTTGGGAAATGTGGCAGCCAATTTGTGTGTAGCCAGGTCCCCCTCATACAATATTAGGTAATCTGCATTGGTGATACAAGTTGAGGGGTAAATATTGATCACATTACAGGTTCTCCCCAGTTTATGAATGCCTGAGTTGTGCAGCAGGTAGATATGAGTGTTTAGGAGACTGGCAATATGGATTTGCCAGATGCTCCGGGTATCTTCTGCTGTCGGGGACTTGTTTTGCAGCCACACTTCCAATTTGCAAACTGTTCAGGTTACAAACCATTCACAGGAATGGAACCCTGCTGTAACCTGGGCAGGATCTGATTATGAAGAAGACTCCTGCTTCTCTTTGAACAATGTTGTGGGATATTTTGTGTCCAGTTTGGGGTTGCAGATGGCCTTGGCATTAACTTTTTTTCAAGAGACACTAGACTGTCAGCCTAGATTATGTACTTCAGTTTCTGCAATGGGACAAGGGGAAATGTGTAGAAATAGCAAATGTTTACTAAGTGATTCTTTTTTAGACCTTCTTGCATAAATCAATGCAAAATATGTCACTTTTGATTCCTCAAAAAGTTAATTTCAGCAAAATTTGCTGCATAGATAGGATAATGAAGTGGAATTCTTAAAACAGTATCTGCATTAATGTCACACTAATGAGTCTTTGCCTATTTTTAGCAATAAAACTTTGTAATTAGCTTAGTACAATTAAGTGCAGGAATTCAATTTCAATGCAGGACCAAATAAATTGAATTAAATAGAAAGGAAAATTCAGTTCTGCCAGTAGTGCCTTGGGATATCCAGCTGTACAATTATCTTGAATCCTCCTACTATTGGCCCCTCCTATATTACCCGAACACATAGATGTGTTGGTTTTCTTTTGGAATCTTGCATCAGTGATGGGAAAGTTATTGGAAGGGATCCTGAGGGACAAAATTGTTTTGCATTTGGAAAGGGAAGCATTGATTAGGACTAATCAGTGTGGCTTTATGCATGGAAAAGAGGTGACCAAGAACATTGACAAGGGCAGGGCGATAGATGTTGTTTATATGGACTTTTGCAAGGCCTTTGACAAGGTCTTGGTAGGCTGGTCTGGAAGGTTAGAACACATTGGATTCAAGGTGAGTTAGCACATTGAATACATAAAAAAATTTTTGGTAGTGGGAGGCTGAGGGTGGTAGTAGAGGGTTGTTTTTCAGATTAGAGGCCTGTGACCAGTGGTGTCACAGGAACGGCTGATGGGTCCTCGTCATTATATTAATGGTTTGGATGCGAATGTAGGTGGCATGATCAGTAAGCTAGCAAATGACACCAAAATTGGTGGTATAGTGGGCAGTGAGGATGGTTGTCTGCAACAAGTTATGCATCAAGGTTATGGAAAAGATTATGAAGTGGACAAGGGACTAGCAGATGAAATTTAACTTGGATGAGTGCAAAGTGATGTATTTAGGGAAGTTAAACTGGCACAGAATATACAGATTGAATTTCAGGGCCCTGGAGAACAGAGTTTCCTGAAAGTGGACAGGGTAGTGAGGAAGATGGTTTGTCATACTTGGCTCATTGGCTGAGGCATTGAGTGCAAGAGTTGGGATGTTACAGTTGTACAAAAAGTTGGTTGGGCCTTACTTACGTGCATTTCTGGTCACCACACTATCTGAAGCATGTGGTTAATGGTTAAGATAAAGATGGTGCAGAGAGATCCATAAGAATGTCTGGATTAGAAAGTTTGAGTTATGAGAAATTAGGCTAGGTTCCTTTTCCCTGGAGCAAAGGAGGATGAAAGGTGACATGATAGAGGTGTATAAAATCATGAGGGGAATAGATAAGGAGGATGGTCACAGTATTTTTTCTGCAGGGTAAGGGAGTTTAAAACTAAAGAGCACAGATTTAAGGTGATTGGGGGAAAGGTTTAATGGGGATCTGAGGAGCAAGTTTTATTTACAAAGCACGGTGGGTAAATGGAATGAGCTGCCAGAAGTGGTAGAGTTAGTACAATTACAATGTCTGATAGTTGGGCAGGTTCATGCATGGAAAAGGTTGAGAGGGATATGGGACCAGCTCAGGAAGGTGGCATGGACAAGTTGGGCTGAAGGGCTTGTTTCCATGCTGTATGACTCTTGCTATTTTCCCTCTATCCTCGTTTAGCTATATTGCTGCATCAACCTCTTCTTCCAGTGAAAATCCATTCCATGCTTTTCTTAGATCTGTGCTTGGCTTTTCCTTGTTTCCCTGTCTGTACTCCCATTATGCACTGCATGTAAATCATAGCTTATCCTAAGTGATACCATATCTTGCTTATCCAGCACCCCAGGATTGTTCCTTTGAAACTTCAAATTTTAAATGCTCATTGTTATATTCCTTCATGGTCTAACTACTTGTCATCTCTAGATGTACACCACCTGCCATTTTCCTCCTCCCCATAAGAACATGGGAAATAGGATCAAAAGTAGATAGGTTCAAAAATAGATCACTTTTCCCTGTTAGTCACCTTTTGTCATTCAACTAGATTATGCCCGGTCTTCTACCTCAGTGCCATTTTCCTGCTCTATGCCCATATCCTTTAGTTTCTCAAAAAAGTGATCTGTTTTGAATGACTAAATTTCTGTAGCCCTCCAGAATACAGAATTGTAGATTCACTACCCTTTGAAAGAATTTCTGCTCACTTCTATCCTAAATGGCCTAACCTTTATTGTGATCTGTAGTAGTTGAAAGGAAGCATCTTCCTTGTATCTACTGTCAAGCTCTCTGAGAACTCCATCTTTAAAAGGTGTCACCGCTTGTTTTCAAATTTCAAGAGAATATAGACCTCTTCATTGACATGTCTGCTATCCCAGGAACTAGTTTGGTGAACCCTTGCTGCACTCCCTCCCTTGGCAAGAATATATTTTTTACATCAGGAGAGCAAAATTGCACGCAATACTCCAAGTGTAGTCTTGCCAACGCCCTCTTTAATTGAAGTAAATTACACCATGGTACCATCAGAAACTGTGTTTTTGAGCTTGTCCATTCTTAATCTGCTGTCAAATCAGATTTGTCAGCCTTCCTAATATTTACTCTTTGATGTACCCATTTTGCACCAACTAAACTGCTTTGGAAAGATTTTCCACGTCAAATGGCACTGTAGAATACAATGTTAATACATTTGTTAATATGCTGGAATACTATATTTTAGTCTGCAAAGGTGCTTTACCAGTAGTTTGATCATTCATGTCAAAAATCGATTGCAAGTCCAATAAAACTAAGAGTTGCAAAGAAATAGTGGACTGACTATAGCTGTAAAAACTTCTGCAGGTAGTACAGTGTAGAAAATTATAATTTCCTCTTTGAATATTATCAGCATTAAGTTGTAAATAGTATATAGTCAGAAGTGTAAGTTGCTCAGTATCTAAGTCCTGTTTGTATAAAATCTCTAGCCTAATATGTTGGGCATACAGATCGAGGTTTGAACACCAGCTCTCTGGCCCATGTTTGTACAGAAGTGCTTTTCTCCATATACAACCACGGTACTTTATGATCTACCAGGCAGTTAGCATTTTATTGTAAGATGCATTTTGGGCTACAACTTTTGATAGAATTGGTGCTGTTTCACAGAAACTGGTATACATATGATCTTCTAGTTTTTATTTGTCTTCCTTGTTATATATTTTTAATTGATTTGGTCATATACCATCAATAAAATTGAGATGCAATGTAAACATGAATCCACATTTTGCAGTTTGATTTGTCTCAATTAAGTTTTTTGGGAATGTTCATGTCACACAAAAATTATTTCAGATTTACTGACAAAGTACCTCTTGCCTAGTATAAAATTAATTAGTGGTTAAAGATTTGTGGAAGCTCATTTGAATAAAGTAGCTAAACTTATGGGACCATTCTGGAAGCACTGACCAAATAAATCACCATCTGCAGATCAAGAAACAGTTTTCTTTTCAGATTGGAGACCTTCTCATCAGAGCTGGGAGGGAGCTTGAAGTTTTAAGTTGCAGAGTAGGTAGGGGAAGGATAGAACAAAGAGCATGCCCCAAATAGGGTGAAGCCAAGGTTGCCATGGCGATAAGCTGTTTAAATAATCTGGTTGACAATTAATGAGGAAAATTGAGAGAAAGAGAACACAAAGGAATGCTTTAGTTGTAAAATAAAACATTTTAAATACAACTTGTTTCTTCCCTTTCCCAGTTCAGTGTCTTTGGTTTGAAATGTTAGCCTTTTCTCTTGCCACAGATACTGTTGGACTTGTTGACTTTTTTGAGCATTTTCTGTTTTTATTTCATATATTCAGCATTATTCTGTAGTTTCGTTTTTTAAAAAAAATCACTTTCCAATTTTTTTAAGATGCATGCCTTTCAGAAGCTTAAATTTGTTTCCTGGCAACCATTGAAATTGTCATTCTTTTTCCAAATGTGTTTTAATTTTGAGAAAATCAAGGCAATTAAATGCATATGAAGTGTAACCAAAGATGGTAATTGGACTTGATGCACAGCACTTGTGTATGTAGGTACACTAGCTTTTATAAGCTGTAGAAGTAATTGCGGATACTGCATTTTCAAGAGTGGGGGAAATACTTTTGTTTTAAATTACAGACAAGAACTTGTGGAAATTTTCGGTTAAGTTGTATGAAGTATTTGATACAGTCACTTCAGAGTTTGCTTTCATATTGTTACCTATTTATTTCAGAGTATGCAATTCTAATTAATTGAATTTAAGTGTTATTTGTTTTTAAAGCCTGAAGTTTCACCAAAGTTGCAATGCTATAAATCTTTTCATGTGATTGCAATGTAATTATTTTATCCCCTGATAACTTCTAAACATATTGCTGGTGTTCTCTATATTGGAGAATGCCTCCCTTTGCTTCCAAACGAGTGTTCTAGTAAATAACTATTCCTGCTGGTTGTTATTTTGGCTATGTCTGTAATCTTCCACTAGAATTGGTAGAGTTTGGTGTACTCAGTTATGAACTTATATTTTATTTATACAAGTGCTTGACAGAAATGGTTAGTATATTAGTACTTCTGGTATTTTCTTCATTGTGACCCTCTCCTTGATAGATAGTGTTTCATGTAACGCTTTACAGCGCCAGTGACCTGGATTCAATTCTGGCCACTGTCTGTAAGGAGTTTGTACTTTCTGCCTGTGTCTGTAGGTTTCCTCCGGGTGCTCTGGTTTTCTCCCATATTCCAAAGATGTACGGGTTAGGAAGTTGTGGGCATACTATGTTGGCATTGGAAGCATGGTGACACTTGCAGGCTGCCCCCAGAACAGTCTACACAAAAAGATGTATTTCACTGTGTTTTGATGTACGTGTGACTAACAAAGATATCTTTACAGGGAACTTGGATTAATTTTGTTGTGCCATTCATGAAAAGCACATCTAGAATGTTGATAATGATGGAGAGCCCCATAGTGTATTTATCACATTTCATGGAATTATTGCACAGGATGATTATGGAAGAGTAGCAGGCCATTCGTGCCATCAAGCACTGTCACATGATCTTGCATACAGGGGCTTTGCAGGTTATGGAAAATCTGAGTTGCAGAAATATGATTGCAACTTCTCCCATAAACTTTTAAAGCATTTTTCAAGATGGGGAAAGTCAGTTAACTGCAAACATCTTCGGGCATTGTGGAATAGCAGTAGCAACTAGTTAATTCAAAAGACAACTTTCAACAAAAAAAATCATGTTTTAATTATAAGCTCCCTGCAGTGACCAAACAGATATATTGACAAAAAATTGCACTGAATTGTGAACACAGCTCAGACCATCGTGAAAGCCAGCTTCTTTCTCTCCACTGCCAACACCACCACCACCACCCCCGCCCATAGACTCTGTCTACATTTCCTGTTGCCTTGTGAAAGCAACCAACATAATCAAAGACCCCTCCCACCCAGGACTTCTCTCTTCTCCCTCCCCCACTTTCCATCGAGTAGAAGATGCAAAAGTTTGAAAACATGCACCACCAGGCTTGAGGACAGCTTCTGTACTGCCGTTAAAGACTCTTGAACAGACATCTTGGGCAATAAAGATGAACTCTTGAGCTCACGATTTACCTTATCATGGCCCTTGCACATTGTTGTCCATCTGCACTGCACTTTCTCTGTAACTAACACTATATTCTACCTTCCGTTATTGCTTTGTAGTACATTGATGTACTTGTGTTGTTGAAATGATCTGATGCAAAAGTTTTTCCACTGTATCTTAGTACGCGTGGCCATAAATCAATGCAGCTGCTGGTTCATAACAGGAGCCTGCTTAAGAGATTTGCTTTGGAAACTGAAAAGGCGAATCTCTTCTATTGATAAACATTGTAATCCCCATTGTAACTACACAAGGGAAGGCAATGAATGTTAGGGTGGGGTGGGTGGGAGGGGTTCATGTTTGTTAACCCTCATTGATATTGTTCCTTTTCTGGCTTGGGTTTTAAATCGGTTTATGGACCATTCTCAGGAATGGAACCCTTGAGTAACAGTGGGTCTGCCTGTATTTGTTCTAAACGGGAAGTGTTTTTGCTGAGTGTGAGCTAAATTTAATTTTCCTTGTCTGAAAGGACAAATTAGTGAAGTAATATTTTAGCAATTATTTCAGCTGGTGCAAATTTCACTATCCTGTTGGCAAAAGTAATTGTTTCACTGTTTTCCCTAGTTTTAAGACATTCTTTTCATTTTCATTGAAGTAATAAAACTCCCTGAAACTCATTGGAAAGAAGTCTCAATTTTGTTTGAAGCAACTGCATAGAAAAACATCGAACCATTTAAACATTTGTGCCTTGTCATGAGCAGCTAAAGATATTGAATCTGTCATCTTTGGAGTTTCAGAGAATGTGGGATGATCTTATGAAACATAAAACAGGCTATATGTTGATGTTCCAGTAGTGGGCAAGTCTTTAACAAGAGCACATGAAAGAAGAGGAGATGCAAGAGACTGCAGATACTGGAATCTTGGCCAAGAAACCAGCTGCTGTAGGAACTTGGTGGGTTGAACAGCATCTGTGAAGGCAAAGGGATAGTTGACATTTCAGGTCAAGATCCTGTATCAAGTTAAAGAGGTGGTCATTTAAAACAGAAGTGTATAGGAATTCCTTCTTGCAGTGTGTAGTGAATCTGTGAAATTAACTACTCCAAAGGGTTGTAGGGGTGTTTAAAGGCTTTGTGGAATAGGCACAGTAGAGGAGATGAGGTCTGTGGCGTACCAGCCATGATCATATTGAAAGTGCAGCAGATTTGAATGACCAAGTGGCTGCCTCATTTTCTTGTGATTCCCATTTTAATCATTGAATAAAAGCAGTGCAATTATGTTTCTGTCAAGTGGGCATATTATTTTAGTGGTTCAGGTTAGAGCATAATTAAAATAAATGGAGCCACGTCTTTATCAGATGAAATTAGGATGTAGTTCAAAGTGCACAGAAATTTGGAATTCAATACTGCAAATGGCAATTGAATCTGGGTAACTGGGTTCATAATTGGCTCAGTGGTAGGAAGCAGAGGGTGAAGATAGAGGCTTGTTTCTCAAACTGGAGGCCTGTGTCTAGTGATGTCCCGCTGGTGCTAGGAGTGCAAGTTCATAGTTTGCTGAAAGCAGAGCCACAGGCAGGTGGTGAAGCTATCTGCCAAGCTGGCTGCCTTCAGTCAGAGCACTGAGTACAGGAGTTGAGAAGTTGTGTTGCAGTTGTATCTGATGTTGGTGAGGCCATCTTGGAGTATTGTATACAGTTTTGGGTCACCCTGTTATAGGAAAGATGATATTAAACTAGAAATAGTGCAGAAAAGATTTATCAGGATGTTGCCTGGACTTGGGGGCCTGAGTTACAAGGAGATGTTGCAGAGAATAGGACTCTATCTCCTATGTTCCAGGAAATAGAGGGGTGATCTGACAGAGGTATATAAGATCATGAGGGCACAAACTTTTTCCCCAGAAAAGGATGCAAAAAAAACAAGAGGGCATCGGTTAAAGATCAGATGCAAGAGACTTAAAAGGGACATGAGGGGCAGTTTTTTCATGCAAAGGGTGGTGCATATTTGGGATGAGCTGCCAGAAATAGTGATTGAGGTGGGCACATTAACAACATATAAGAGCCATCTAGATAAGTACATGGGAGAGGCTTGGAGAGAAGGGCTAAATGCAGGCAGATGGGACTAGCTTTCTGGGCAACACAGTCGGCATGGATGAGTTGGGCTGAAGGGCCAGTTTCTATGCTGTATGACTCTGACTAATTTGTTAGTTGTGAATCTGTGCTTGATTACAGGTTTTAAAAGACTGAATTTA
>JARFYF010000063.1:29342475-29352616 GCA_030265395.1 Rhina ancylostomus | reverse complement strand
GAGATACTTAAAGCAGAAGCTTAGAGGATGGTATGTCTTACCAAACGTGCTAGAATTGGAACCCAGAATAGGAATTAAAAGGGATTTGATTAAAAATTTGTAACTTATGAAATGGTTATAGGTATGAACAGGTCATTGGACTGTTGACAACTTTATTAAAGAGCTGGAGTAGGTGTAGCAGTGACACTTACATAAAATTGTAAAATATCATTCATGAATCTATTTGAAATATTATGGTTTCTATTTCTCAGAGTTTTGGTCTTTCTAGTTCCAGTAGGTAAATTTTCCCAAATTTAAAAACACTTTTATTTTGTGACATGGAAAATCAAATTTGACTGGACATTTTATGCATTAATCTTTTTGCATCAGTGAAGAAATACTTTATGGAAATTTAATGTTCAGCTGAATGACTGATCTTCATTATTACAGACACGTTTGCTTTTTAAAAAAAAAATTGTTCCTGGTTGATGCTGCGTTTTAAATGTGTTGAATCATTTGTGTTTATTTCAAATAAATCATTGATCAGTGATTATGCTTGCATATATATTTTAGGGGTCGCTAATGTAAATGAGTGAAATCAATAAATGTAAGTTGAAATACCATTTTTGATGAATACTCTTTGGCTCTGCTTTGGAGGCTTCTAATTTCCCCTGACCCATATCCACCACCACAATTGTTAAAAGAGCACATTCAAGTCGATGAGTTTTATGCATTTGACAATGTTAATAAAAGCAAACAAACTTCAAGTAAGCATACATTGGTGATAACATCTGAATTTTTTTCTGCTTCCAGATGAGACGGAGTCCCCAAGTGTATTTGAGGCGAAGTGGAGTCAGATTTTGGATCCACCCTCTCACCTTTTGTCTTTAAATCCAGCTTTGTCTAATGTCAATGTGGGAGCATTGTCCAGTGAGGTGCAAGCAAAACTAAAATGCTGTTCTTCACCCAAAGCAGAGATATCAGTCTTTGGGGGAGGGGATCACTGCCTTAATGGAAATGATGCCACAGAAAATCTAGGACTTGATGTACATTGGATTAATGATGAAGGAGCTCTTGTGAATAACAAAAGCAATTGTGATCATTGGCCAAATTTTAAATCATCAGTGAAGACTGCTTGTGAATGTGAACTAACTCTTTCTGAAAATATGAATTCTTCAAGTATATTTGGGATAATTGTACAGAATTCTGACAGTCAATTAGAACAGTGTGGTGACCTTTTAGAGGAGGATAACACAAATAATCAAAATACATTAAATGTTAACAGTTTTTTGGTAGAAAACTCAAATCTGCAAAGTGGACCGTTATTATCTGCTGTGAACTGCAAAACTGAGAAGGCTGTTAAAATGAGAAGTATTGAACAATTGAACACACCCTGTGCAGATGAGCTATCTGTGAGATCTTCATTTGAGAGCTTAAAGAACTGTACAGATTTAGAAAATGTATCACCTAATTCAAAAGAGTCTTGGCGAGTTGATGATTTATCAGTTATTTGTGAACAGAGTGGATTGTCTGGATTGGATGGTGCTGCTGATATAAACGAATTAAGTAATTCATTCTCTAGAAAAACTGAAACAAATGATACAGTTACTGAACTAGAAGATGAGCCGACACAGGTTAAAAATTTTGTTGTAAAAAGTGGAGGTGATTTGGATGCTTTAGCAAATACGCTGATATTGGGTGATCTGGATAATTTTACTGGTTTAAAAATAGACCCTGAAACAGCACAATCCCAACAATTTGGGCCCTGTTCTGTCAATAAGCAGCCAAATTTGATTGCAGAAAAATATAATTCCACAAATAATGGTGATTGTGGAAATGAGGAACACCATTTTGAAAATGCCATCAGTGCAATGAGTATAAATGATGAAATGGCTGTTTGCCAAAAAACTAGTGACATTTCATTCATGCAGGGATATACCACAGACTGGTCTAACCATTCAAACAAAATGTTATCTCAGACTGATGCAACAGTTGATCAGTTAACTCCACACATGGAACAAGTTGGTCATGAAACTCTGGAAGAAAATAATGGTGAGATTGTTTTAGATCTAACAAAACCAGTGACAGAATCTGCGATCCCAAGTGAAGATAGGTTGCAAAGGTCAACCCCCTTGTGTGCTGACGTGATAAAAGTGTCAGTGTCTTGTTATTCGAATGATGTATTAGACTCTCTGTCAATTCCTACTTCAGCAGTGGACTATATTTCTAAATCTTTGCCTTTAAAAGAAGATTCAGTAACTGAAGAAAAGGAAAGAGAGGAGAGCAAATCAGAAAATTACTTCATTCAACACCAAGAAAGCAATGTGGTGGAAGCTGGAGTGGCTAATGATTTGACCAAATTAAGTATTTCTACAGCTATAGCAGATCAGTTGAGAGACAACTATTTTAACACTCCCAGTCCATCTGCTACAGTAACTAGTACACAGGATGATGCAGAAAAATTAGCTTTAAATAATGCACAGTCTGCTAGTATTCCAGTTGGAGGTGCTAGACCTAAGCAACCTTTGAATTTGAAACTACAAATCCCAAAACCTTTGACCAACCAATTATTGAATGACTTGGGCTCAAATAACCCTGCACAAAATACAAAAAATAGAAATATAGGTTTCATTGATAGAGCAGAGCTACCTGAAGATTCCTGTTTGTGTGCTTCGAATGGTGGTAATTCAGTTCCGGATTGCAGCAGTGATGCTGACGACTTGGGAGTATGTTACACTGGTGATTCCAAAGATACCAACTCAGATTATGCTTTGGAATCTGAAGGTCCAAATAATGACCTGAGAATTGGACAATTTCCAGGACCCCTCAAAAAGCCGTTTACAAGTTTGGGTGATGTTGCTCCAGTATGGGTACCGGATTCCCAAGCACCAAACTGCATGAAATGTGAGATGAAGTTTACATTCACAAAGAGACGTCATCACTGCAGAGCTTGTGGAAAGGTGAGTTGTCTTTCTGGTTATATTAGCAATTTCCAAGCCTGATATGAACAGGCTTTGAATTTGTTTCTCAGTGGTGAATGTTGAGGAAACTACCTAAGGGTGTATACCAACTTGAGGTGTTGTTAAATGCAGCTCTTTTAATGACCAAGAGGAAATGGTGTGTAATGCTTTGACTCTAGATTGCTACCTTTTTTAAAAAGGTGATGCACAAGAGCAGCACAAAGGGTGTCTGATGTTTGTTTAAAATTTTTTTTCTCATTCTCCAATGGTGTCCATGGGAATTCCTGGCATATGGTGGGTAATTTGACTCTAATTCATAGCGCAGTAAAACTTGGATATTCTGGTATCCAATAGTTTGGCTTATGGTTCACTGGGTTCTATTTCCCACATTCCCTTTTAAACTCACTGGGCCCCCTTTTCCCCCCACACATTAAATTCACTGGGTTCCTTGGAAAATGTATTATGCCATCGCGTAACATCTAAAATAAAGCGAGTTAAAAGTATACTTGAGTATCACTGGGATAGCATCCAATAATCAGGAAGATTATGGTATAATGCAAGTCCTGAGGCTGTCAGATTATTGGAGGTTTTTTTCATTTTAAGACTGCTGAAATAAGTGTTTCATAGTTTGAAAGCAAAAGATTAGAAACCTTTCTCAGTATTCTGGGTGAAATGGGGCATAAGTGTACTTTACCTCCTGAAGTTCTTTTCCATTGATTTCAGTATGATTTAATTTCAGAAACTGAGTACAAAGTACCAGCATAGAGCATTTAGGGATGAATTTTTTAGTCGACTAAATGTTGAAAGTACTGAATAGATCAGGGAAAATCCATGAAAAGCAAAATAGAATTCATGCTTCAGGTTAATGATCTTTCACCAAAACTACATCAGCAGCATTCCATCCTAAAATTCCTCTCTCATTTTTATTTATCTTTTAACACTTTTACATCTATAACATTATTATTTGCCCTTCAGTCTATTACCCTTTCCCTCATCTGCTTGACTACATGAGGAGATCTCTTCCTGATCTCCCATGATTACCAGCCCCTCCTAAACTATTTGTCAAGTCATGGGATAGTACAGCACATGACCCATGGTCTTCTGTACCTTGGCACCTTAAGTGCTTGTCTAGATACTAAAATGTTTTTGCCACCTTCAACCATGCAAGTAATGCATTCAGATTCCAACCACCCTCTGAATGGAAAAGGTTCTTCCTTGATTTCCTTGCAGACTTCTTCCACCTTGCCCTAAACAGATTCCTTCTACTCGTAGATATGTTATTCAGACAGGTTTACTACTATCGCCCTGATTTGTCTCATTATGTGCTATACTTCTATCAGGTTCCCTCTCTGCCTCCTATGTTCCAAGAAAAATAAACCCAACCTATCCAATCTCCTCTTCCAGTTGGCATCCTGATGAATCTTTTCTGTACCCTCCAATGCAATCCTATAGTGTGGTGCCCAGTGCTCCAGCTGTGGCCTCACCAATGTTTTATAAAGCTATACCATACCCTGCTGATACTCTATATGCTGGATCCCAGTGCTTTCTTCACTGCCTTATCTGCCTGTGCTGCACTTTGAGGGATCCTTGGTCTTGGACTTGTACACCAAGGTCCTTATGTTCTTTAAGGCCTTGCCATTCATTGTATGTCCTACCCTGATTAGTCCTTCCAAATTTGCATAACTTCACACCTATAGAATTAAATTTCATCTGCTATTGTGCTTCCCATAATACGAACTGAACAGTATGAACCTGTAGCCTACAACTATTCTCCTCCCTATAAATCTGACGACTGATTTTCATGTCATCTGTGAACTTAATAATCATATCTCCCTATATTCATATCCAAATCATTAATGCAGGTAACAATTAAGGGTTCCGACATAGCTCCCTGAGGTATACCACTGGTCACAGGCTTCTAATCGCAAAAACAACTTCCCACCTTAAATGTATGCCCTCTAGTTTTAGACTCCTAGGAAAAAGACCATGACCACCCATCTTATCCTTGCCCTTCATGATTTTATATACCTTGAAGGTCACCTGTCAGCCTCCTGTGCTCAGGGGATAAAGTCCCAGCCTCTCCTTATAACTCAAACACAACTGTGCACTATACTCTGTATATGGTCTCACCAATGACTTGTACTGTTGCAACGTAACATGCCAATTCCTGTACTCAATGCCCTGACTAACAAAGGTAAGTGTGCTGCTTTCAGGGGACTATGTACCTGTATACCCTTAAGTATCTCTGTTCTACAGCACACTCCAGGGCCTGATCATTTACAGTGCAAGTCATGCCCTGGTCTGCCTTGCCTAAATGCAACACTTTGCACTTTTCAGAGTTAAATTCCATCTGCCATTTATTTGCCCACTTCCTCAGTTCATCTGGATCCTGTTGTAATCTCAGATGACCACCTTCACTTGTCCATTACACCACCAACTTTGTTATCCACAAATTTATTAACCATGTTAACAACATTGTCATCCAAATCTTTAATATGGATGATAAACACTGCACTGATCACTGTGGCAAACTGCAGTCATGGGCCACCAATCTGAATAACAACTCTCTACTACCACCTTCTGTCTCCTTCCACCAAGCTGATTTTTGTACCAATTGGCTAGCTCGCCTTGGATCCCATGTGATCTAACCTTCAAGACTAGCCTACCATGCAGGACCTTGTCCATGTAGACAATATCTACCACTCCGTCCTTGTCAATCCTTGGTGACCTCTTCAAAAATGAAAGTATAATGAAATTTGTGAGGTGCGTTTCTTTTTTCTCCCTGTGCACAAAGCCATGCTGACTATCCTTTATCAGTCGTTGCCTTTCCGAGTGCATGCAGTTCTTTTCCCTTAGAATCCACTCTATTAACTTTCCCACCACTGATGTTGGGCTCACTGGCTTCTGTAGTTGTCCTTAAATAGAAGCACAGCATTAGCCATCCTCCAGTCTTCTATTAGTTCACCTGTGGCTAAAGATGATGCAAATATCTCCATCAGGGCCACTGCAATTTCTTCTCAAGCTTCCCACAATATCCCAGGATACACCTGATCAGGCCCCAGGGATTTATTGACCTTGGTAAGTTTAAGGCTGCCAGCACCACCTCTTTTGTAATGTGGATTTGGAATATTATGATTCATTTCCTTTAATTCCTTAGCTTCCATGACCACCTTCATGGTAAGTACAGATGATTAAATATTCATTCATCTCACCCTTTTACTCTGGGTCCATACATGGGTGAGCACACTGACCCATTAAGGGACTTATTATTCTTTCCCTTTTGCTCTTCATATATTTGAAGAATCTCTTGGGATCTCCTTTCCCTCTTTTACTTGCCAAAGCCATCCCTTGCCCTTCTGATTTCCCTCAAGGGAAATCCCTTGTATTCCTCAAAGGATTCGCTTGATCCCAGCTGCCTATGCCTGACATGCCTCCTTTTTTTTCCTGACCAGTGTCTCAAATACCCTTGTCAATCAGGGTACCCTAATCCTGCCAGCCTTGCCCTTTAACATGAATGTGTTATCCCTACTAGCTCCCTATCTCAATTTTAATATTTTCCCACCTGACGCATGTCCCTTTACCTGTAAGCAACCTCTCCCGATCAACCTTTGCAAGTTCCTATCTAGTATCTTAAAAATTTGCCTTGCCTAAATTTAGGATATTAATTTGTGGACCAGTCCTATCTTTTTCCATAATTGTTTTAAAACTAATTGAATTATGGTCACTGATCCCAAAGTGCTCTCTCACTGACACTTGTCACTTGCCCTGCCTCATTTTGCAACAGGAGGTTGAATGTCACCCCCTGTCTGTTTGGCCCATCTACTCTTTTAGAAAACCTTCCTGGACACCTCCAAAATGCTCTTCTACTGACACTTAAAGCATTTGCCTAACTACATTCCCGAAGATGATGCCCAGTTTTCCTTTTTCTACTGTTCTCTGCACGGTGCCTTGGGATTCAAGCCATAGAATATCAGAACACTCCATTTCAGATAGCCACTGCAACAGGCTAATTTTGTCCAAAACCATTTGCTTAGGTGTTATTTTTGTTTTCCTTTCACTGTACGCAATTTTACAAATGAAAATAATATTTGCAAAGATTCCAATACCAAATGGGAATGGAACCTTGGGCTTTAACTTACCATAAACTACATTTTTTTTAATCCATCCTTGTATTTTTGTCCCCAGATGACCATTTAAGATGATGGACCTTAATCTTTTAAGTACTTTCTATGTCACTTTATTAAACCTCTTGGAAAATCAATGTATGTTGGTCTTTAATTTTTGTCTGTCCTTGTGTCATTATTAATCTGCAGTGGATAATTCTCTGGTTCCTTTGCATTGGCCTCAATCTGTTGCCTCTTTTGACATCAGTCAGTTGGGAACCATTTATTGCATGATGCCAATTTTGGTATTCAAAAATCATGGATTATTGGTTGAATGTATGTTGGGATATATTTAATAAATTAAGTACAGTGATCTGTAGATGGAATTTTAATTTTTCACCACTGAAATTGGGTTTGATCATTTGTTCATGCACTGTGGAACTGTTTATGCCTTGACAACCAATGTTTTCAGCCCCAGATAAGTAAATGTCCTTGTTTACATCAAAGGTATTTTAACTCCGGTTCTCAGTTTATCACAGTTGCTGTCTTAGATTAATTGTTAAATGTGCATTATTGGCAGTCATCCAAAAATGTTCAACTTTGTATTCGTGGCTATGGATTAATAACAAATAGTGCTTTAATGCTCAAGATGATCAGGATTTCTTTGAGGAATAATGAATTGTGGAGTCTATAAATGCGGCTGAAATTTGTCAATGCATGATCTCTTGTAGATTTAACCTGTAATAGATTAACACTGTTTATGGGTGCTTTAAAGATTCACTACTGTCCATCCCATAATTATTTCCTATTAAATTGCTCTTGACTTCTGAAAAATTATTGCCTTCAGCCTAATATTTCAAACTGTGTAATGCAAAAATTTAAATTGTTTGTGCTCCATTTTTCTTTAAATTATTTGCACTCTAAATTTTGTGCAATTAAATCCTTTTTTTGTTACAGATAAGCAATATAGGATTTTTAGTTGAAATTGAAATAGATGTGACAATTTGCATTTGTACACAAAAGGCTCTAAGTGATAGGTGGAACACACAAGCTACCCATCTGTTCCATCAGTTACCACTTACTCTTTTTGGTGGAAGAGTCTGCTGTTCACGTTGGCCTCATTAACCATCTCAAAACCCACAAAACTGAGTGGAAGCAACATTAGTTTAGTGCCTTTTTTTATATGTACAGTGAGTAGCTCTTGAATTTCACATTCTTTTCTCCTAAAGTGACTGACTGCAACTTGTATATCCCGACCAAATCAGCAAAATGTAAAAGATCTTTTGTATATTACATTGAGAGTGTACCTAAGTTTGGTTGTATCCTTTAGTTTTTTAATATAAAGTCCAGTGTGATCTTTTCTGAGCTAAAATGCATGACCTTGTGCTGCCCATATTGAAAGCTATTTCCTTTTTTTTTTCAATTTAAAGTTAATATTTTCTGCTCCCATTCACACAGATTACTGTTTCTCCAAGTTGAGTATTATTTAAAGATTTAGTTGTCTTTATGTTGCCTTTCTTTGTCCAGATGACTTGATGTAGAAAGTTAAAACCAATTTTAAAAAAAACTTGATAATTGAACAGATCGTAGTGTTAGCCTTTATCGTGTAAAAGAAAAAAGTTGCACTGCATTTGTGAAGAGGCTTTGACAAACTTGATCTTGTGATTTTTGACATCTCCTCATGGTGAACATGTATTAACAGAGCCACACAGCAACAGCACACTCATCCCACACTAATTTTATTCTCTCCAGTCTCATCAACTCCCCTAAAATGATACTACTCACCTAGGTTGATTGACATTGGGGACAATTTGCAATCAATCAACCCACATATCTTGGAATGTGGGAAGAACCCAGAGCATCTAGGGAGAATGTGCAAACTCCATACAAACAGCACTGGAAGTGGGGATTGAATCCCGGTCACAGGAGCTGTGATACGGCAGCTCCACGGACAGTGCACTTGTGCCAGAGAGATCAAAGTGCAGACTCAATAGAACTTGCCAGAGAGAGGTTGCATAACTTGCTGTATATTCCCTTGCATTTGGGGACAGTTCAAGGATTAGTTAATTAAGGTTTTGTTATCTGCAAATCATTAAAAGGTTACCTTTTAATTCTATTTTTTAAAATTGATCTCATGTTAAAATTCTTCTGGCAATCCATAGAGTCAATCCCTTATTTTGCAACATCCTCAAACAAAAAATCATTGTAACTACATAAGCCAAAAGTGAAGTACCATTTATAGATTTGTATCTCCTATTTGAATTAATTTTTCTAGTAACCTCATTCCTAATGATCAGTTCCAGTGGTTTCCCCATACATGATTGCACTAATGCTACGCTGAAACTATTCTTAGATTAGAGCTAACACTTCTCAAAAAAAGCAGTAGCGCCCTTAAGTTGTTTCCTTATAGAAACTTCAGTGCATCCATTTCTATCTGAAGTTGATAATTAATCTCATAAGCTCATACATTCCAAAATAAACTTTTGGCAAATTGTATATTTAGATTCACCTGCTTGAGTTTTGGAAGAAACTGCTCAGAATTTCTGCTCATGATCACCATCCAATAACTATTGAATTTCATATGTGGCCAAATCTCATACCATGCCAGTGAAATAGTAAGATCCAGTTTTGAAAATGATGCCTATCCAATTTAATGCCTGCAACCTCAAAGAAATCAGAATTGTATTTTACTTGTTGTGTTAACCAGTAATGTCATAACCCAAGAAGTGGTTATGAATTATACTCCATATCAGGAAAGGCACAATTGCAAGAACTGTTATGAAATAAAGACCTGGTTGATCAAAGTTCTTAATCATTTGCTTGAACACCAAGGGAATGTTCCTATTGCTCTTTGAGGGTAGGCCCGATCAAGGATAAAAGAGGAAACGTGTGCATGGAGTTGGAAGAGGTAGGGAGGTCCTTAATGAATACTTTGCTTCAGTATTCACCAGAGAGACAGACATTGACGTTTGTGAGAATGGTGTACAACAGGCTGATACACTGGGGCATGTCGATGTGAGGGAAGAGTATGTGCTGGAACTTTTGAAAAACATTAGGATAGATAAGTCACTGGGGCCAGACAGGATATATCCAAGGTTA
>JARFYF010000063.1:29316845-29329438 GCA_030265395.1 Rhina ancylostomus | reverse complement strand
TTCTGGCAGCTCATTCCAAATGTGCACCACCCTTTGTGTGAAGAAGCTGCCCCTAAGGTGTCTTTTAAATTTCTCACCTCATCTTAAAGTTATGTCGTCTTGTTTTTTTTTGCACCCCCTCCCTGGTTGGGGGAGGGAGGGGGAAAGGATTCTGCTTTCACCCTGTCTATACCCCTCATGATCTTGTATACCTCTATCAGGTCACTCCTCAATCTCCTGTGTTCCAGGGAATAAAGTCCTAGTCCATGCAACCTCCCTGTACTCGGGCCCCCGAGTCCAGGCAACATCCTGGTAAATCTTTTCTGCACTGCAGTTTCATAACATCTTTCCTATTACAAGGTGACCAAAACTGTACACCATACTCCAATTGCAGCCCCATCAACATAGAACATAAAGAACAGTACAACATCTTAAATAACTGCAATGTAACTTCCCAACTCCTGTATTCAATGCCCTGACTGATGAAAGCCATCATCAGTTTTCTGGCACCTTCAGCCCATTGTTAGGGAATGATGTGCTTGTGCTCCTAGGTCCCTCTGTTCCATGACACTTGCCAGGACCCTACCATTCACTGTACAAGTCCTACCCTGGTTTGATCTCTCAAAATGCAATACCTCATTTTATCTGTATTGAAAGCCATTTGTCAATCCTCAGTCCCCATACCCAGCTGATCAAAATAGCACTAATTTTTCATAACCTTCTACATTATCTACACCACCACCTATTTCAGTATCATCTACAATCTTGCCAACCATGCTTTGTGCATTTGCATCCAAATAGTTTATGTAAATTACAAACAACTAAGGTCTTAGTACCGACTCCCGTGGCACACCACTGGATGTATGCCTCAAGTCTGAGAAACGATCCTCGACCATCGTCCTCTGCTTCCTACCACCTAGCCAATTATGAATACAATCTGCTCTCTCCCTGGATCCCATGTGATCTTTCCCAGACTAGCCTGCCATGAGGGACCTTGTCAAAGGCCTTGCTGAAGTCCAGAGACAACATCACTGCCCTACCCTCTTGGTTACCTCCTCTAAGAACTCCAAGAGATTTGTCAAACACAACTTCTCATACACAAAGCCATGCTGACTATTCTGAATCAGACAATCTCTCCAAATGTTGGTGGATCCTATTCCTCCAGCATCTTACTCTCCGCTGATGTTAGACTCAATGGCCTGTAGTTTCCTGGCTGTTTTTGCTACCCTTTTCAAACGATGGGATTCCACATGTGGTACCATTACGATGGTGGAAATTTTTAAGGATGATGTATTTTGATTTTGGAGGCCAGAGGGGTGGAAATGAGGAGAGGGGAAACACCCTTCACTTTCTGCCTGGAAGTAGAAGGGGTGAAGTCAGGTGCAGGAAATAAGAGACAATTGAGAGCCCTACCATCTGTGATAGAGGTAAGCCATACTTGTGGAGGGGATAAAGGAAGACATAATACAAGGCACTGGTGTGGAATCTTGTCATTAGAGGAGATACAATAGAGATTGGATAAGCTGGGAGAATAGAATGGAGTTCTTACAGTAAGTAGGTTGGGAGGAGGTGTCCAGATTTGAATTGTACTACTGACTTTCATCTGGCAGAGTGACTAGATTTTGGCATCTTGTATTTTTAAATAGGACTTCGGAATACTATTCCTTCCTAATTATTATTGGAATTTCTTACGAAGGAAGTGGTAACAGTATTTAAGAGTGTAATGTGATTACAGTTGTGTCCATGTTTTCATGGAGGGGAAATGATGTTTAGCATTTTGTTTAGACTAGGTATATAAACTGGATATGGTTCATTTTATTTTCTAAAAGGTGTGCATAAGAGACCACAAAAGATAACTGCACCAAAGGGTTTATGTACTTCAGGATAACATGACTCTGGATTAAAGATTTGTTCATCTCTGGGGTGGAAGGGGGCTGCAGTAGAGAATCAAAGGCTAGGGATAAACTAGTCGTCATCTTTTGGCAGATAGTAATTGGTGAGGTGCCACAGGGACCAGTATTGGGGCCTCTGCTTTTTTAAATCCGTATTAATGACTTGCATGATAGGACTGTATTAATGTGTTCAAACTTGCTGCTGATAAGTTGGTATTAAATTGTGAGGAGGATTAATTAATGGCAAAAAAGATAGCAGAGTATAAAGTGGAAAATGTGAGGTTATTCGCATTGGTAGAAAGTGAAGTAAAGCAGAGTTTTATTTAAATGGTGTCAGTTAATTCAATATTGGAGCATTGAGAGATCTGGGTATCCTTGCAGAAGAAAGTTCATATGTGCCTGTATTTAAAGCAAGTATAATGTTGGCTTCTTTGGAAGGGGGATGAGTCCAAGACTAAGGAAGTCTTGCACAACTGTACGGAGTGTTGGTGAGACCACATCTGGATTGTCGTGTTTTATTTTTGTCTCCTTTAAGAGACAGTGGAGGGAAAGTTCATGTAATTAGATTCCTGGGTTGTGATCTCAATCTAATGAAGAAAAATTGAGTTGATTGTGCCTAAACTCTGTGGAATTTAGAAGAATGAAAGGTGGTTTCATTGTTTAAGATTCTGAGAAGTTTGGGTTAAATGCTGTGATGATACTAATAAGAAGGAAGTACAAAGCCAGGGGCACAGTCTCAGGATAAGGGTTGTCCATGTAAAACTGAGCTGAAGAGTTTCTATTGAGGGGGTGTGGAACTTTGGCATTCTTTGATCTGTGGATGGTGAAATATTAAATATATTGAAACTGAGATCTTTGGATTACCAGAGAACAGGGATTATGTGAATAGGGCAGGAAAATGGAGTTTGCTGAATGGCAGAGAGGACAATGTGGCCTACTTGTGCCCTTTTTTCCTTGTTCTTAAATAATTTATTATTGGCTATTCATCTTTCCTTGTTAATGATGATTGCCACTTGATCTTAAGGTAGGCCTGAGAAAACAAAGGCTTATGTTGGGGATAAAGAGCTTTCATGAAGACTGCTTTCTGTTGTTTTGCTGTCCTTTAGTTTTAACTGGTAGGAATTGGCTTCATTGGTCTGGATTTTGACTGACTAATGCATTTGTTTAGTGACTCACCCAAAGGAGCAACGGCGAGTCTGGTTTGCTGATGGAATCTTACCAAATGGAGAAGTTGCAGATGCAGCAAAACTGTCAGCAGGTGGGCCATCCACGACAGGATCTTTGACGGTATCACATGATCCTGGTAAAGAAGTTGCAACCAAACCCACAGCCTCTGAGGTAGGAGTATTATTAAAAAAAATACCCAAGTAGAATTGATTCTGCTGTATGTAGAGAAATGTTCTAGCTGTGGTATTTGTGCAAGGAAACAGAAATCCCAACATAATTCTGAAACAATTAGGCATGTTTGCTTATTGATGAGTTTTGCTATTTGGTATCTTTGTCAAGCAGTGCACTGTTCATCTTCAGTATAACAAAAGAATGAACAAACAATTGTAAATCTGAAATTAAAAACAAGTGCATGGTTCCCAGCAAGGCAAGTAGTATCTTTGGTGAAAGAAATGGTCATCAGAACTAGGAAAGTTTAGAAACTGAACATGTTTTAAGCTGCAGAGAAACTTCTGGTGATGATAGTGTAGAGAACAAAAGAAATAGCTATGATAGGGTGGAGGTTGAGAGACCGAACGACATAGGAGATGGTGCTGGCTGGGAGAGGGTGATGGCTTATTAATTGCCAATAAGAGGAGATTGAGGGTAGAGGAGAAAGGAGAAAGAATGAATGCTTGAACTGAGATACAAAATATTGCGATTTATAGAAAATCTGAAATTGTAGAGAATGCAAGAGAAATAACTATTACAGGTTGATGATCTTAAATCAAGTTTGTATATCTGGCAGATATATTTGATCACTTCAGTTATTTAAATTTATCTCTGCAGAGCCTATCCAATGTGTTTGAAGTGGCAGACAAAATTTACAGCTTTTAAAGTGAAGCTTAAACTCAGGAACAAAAGAATTGAATGCAATTGTTTTGACATATTCCCTTCTGCATCGATGGCTGTAGATGACAGAAAATGTTGTTCTTGTTTTCCATTTAAGATCAATTCTCCAAAAATTCGACAAGTACTTCCCTTCTGACTCTGATCCATGGAAATGAAAGTCATGAATTTGTCACCCACTTTCATTTGTAGACACTGGCATCTAAACATTGTTAGTTTTGGAAAACAAATCACTGGAGTTGAGGGCTTGAAATTACAATTTCTGATTGAAGCCAATCCAGAATACGCGGAACTCAATGAACTTGCAGTCAAAACCTTATTATACTTTGTAGTCATTGCTGAAAATGTACCATCTCCATTAAAGAAAAGTATTGAATCAGTGAGCATTGGAAAGATGCTCTGAGTATCATTGTTGAACAGTAGAGAAATAGGACCTTCAGCCTGCCACATTCCTCCTTTATTGGCCATCTACACTAACCTTGTCTAAAGTTCATGGCTGGATCAAAAAGCTTGCATCAACATAACAGGTTCAGAAATTTTATTGGGATATGGTGACAATGATATTTTTAAAAAAATTATTATCAGCACTGGGCAAATAGAGAATAATAGGAAAGAGTTTTATCTTGTTCTTTAGGTCTTGTTTGTGAAAGTGATATACTGCTATCTGCAGTTTGGGAATGGAATGTGTGTAAGAAACACACTCTCCCCAATAGTACCAGAAAGATGATATCTACATTTTAAAAAGAAATGCCCATCAAAGGTGTCTTTTTAAAATGTTAATTACCAACAGAAAAACATTGGTATCGGTACTAAATGGGCAAGTTTTCTGATTATTCAATTTAATTAAACTTTATTTAATTTCAAGTTTATGTGAAAAAATCTAGCAGTAAAAAATGCTTGTTATCCTTGAATTAGGGATTTTGCACTATAGTTACAAAATGCAGTTTGTGAATATAGCTAGGGCATTTGGTGCTGAGGCTTCTTACTTTCACCTTCCTCTGATTTTACTTTCACCTTCCTCTGATGCTTCCATTATGTTAAAACTGTTCTTGTGGTTACACAGCCACCTTCCATTTGAAGCATTTTTTCCTTGTTTATCAAAACACCAGCTAATTTCAAACATTTGTACTATACCTGAATGATATGGATGTAGGTGATATCAGTTAGTACACAGATGATACAAAGATTGGTGGTTGTTGATGTGGAGGGCTGTCTTGGGTGTGTGATATTGATGTTGGTGAAATGAGCTAAGAAATGGCAGATGGAGTTTAATCCTGATAAATGTGAGGTGATGCATTTTGGAAGTATAATGAGGCTAGGACATGCACCATGAATGGTAGGGTCCTAGAGGTTTGTCTTCCTTGGAGTAAAGGAAGTCAAGAGGGGACATGAATTGAGGGGTATGGGTGGGATAGACTCTAGGAAACTTCCAACATATTAGAGGTGGACAAAGCTGGAGGACACAAATTTGGGGTAAAGGGTAAGAGATTTACGGGGGGATCTGAGGAGAGATTTTTTTTAAATGAAATAAACTTTATTGTATATAGTTTCTTTTATTATGAATAATAAAATAGTTCAAACCTTTACATTCATGTACAATTCCATTCTTAGTGTTACTTCTTGTATATAACCTAGAGAGTGGTTAGTACTTAGAATGTACTGCCTGAGAGAGTGGTGGAAGCAGAGTTGCTGACAGTATTTAAGTGTAGATGAACACTTAAATCACCTCAGCATAGAAAGCTAGGGACCAAGTGCTAGAAGATGGGATTAATTTAGATGGGTGCCTGTTGCTAGTGTGGAGAAAGTGGCCTGAATGGCCTGCTTTCATGCTGTATGATTTGATGATTGTTAACCTTCCCTCTTACAGGGAACTTGGTTCCAGTTTCTCTAATTCCTAGTAATTTTAGTTAATTCTACATTTGCAGTTTTTGTAAAACTCATCTATACCCTCTACAAAGCTTTAATTTTCTTAAGAATTTGACAAAAAGCTCTTGATATTAAGTCTTAACTTGCCTGTTTTTGTATGCAAGTTTTTAAAGCCAAACATCCCATAGCCCTTTTTAAGACACATCCTGCCATAACATTTTATGTATGTGAATTCCAGGTCTCCGTTCCAGCGCCCACATTTTCACTTGGCTTGTATTGCCCCTTTTTCTATTGCCTGATAACTATCACCTGCCTTTGTCTGCTTGTTTCACTACCACCTGATGTAAGTTGTCACATTCAGTTTTTTGTCCAGTTTGAAATTGTGGCATTTTATTGCAGTTCATAATCATTTACAGACTGGAGCAGTGTCTTAAAACAATTACCAATTTTTTGTGTGGTCATTTATCACACTCAGGCAAAATGTTGTGTTGCTCTAGCATCTAATGCTGCAGAATAAAGTCCATAATGAAGTTGCTTGGAATATTGCTGCCAAGCTTGTCCTTTGAATCTGCCTGTGACCTACCAAATGCCTTTTTTTGTAATCTTTACCAGCTTTTTTTGTGTGCTTAGGGAATCTTGGTTTTCCAAATCCTCTCTTTCTTTGCATTTTTTCCCCCTTTTGTATACCATTAGTTTTCAGTCATCTAGAGTTCCCTCTGTTGGTCTCCCATTTCTTTTTGACCTTTTGAAGTGCTTTCCCCAAAGCCATCTTTCTAATCTAGTTTTTTATTCAAGATTTTTATTTTGAGACTTTGCACGTCCTACATGTCTATGTTACATTATAAATCATTTTAATTAAGATCATTCCACACTTTATCTTATGGAAGTAGTATATCTTCCCTTGCACAGATCTTAGAAGTTGATTTATTGAGCAGTTTGTTGTTCAACGTCAACCTGAAATGCTGAATTTTAAACCATCATATTATTTACTCTAATAGTCTTTTAAACTCTGCAACGTGCAAAGACCAAGGGATCTGAAAGTCCTCTCAGTTTGTTAATTGTAGGTTTACAAATGTTTATATTCTGAACTATAGCCAAAATTAGCAAAAGATCTGTTTAAAATGACTTCTACTAGCTTTAGTAGAGTTGAACTGGGCAGCTTTGGCATTTTAGAAAAAAGTTTATCATAATACTTCCCCTCCTTCTACAATATTTCATTTTTTTTTGCTGAGAGAATCTGGAGCATCTTTATGTATGAAATATTGACCATGTAAATACATGGTCAAGAAGGGGAAGTCAGGAGAACACACCCCAGTCCTCACTGAGGAGTCAGTAGTGGAAAGGGTGAGCAGCTTCTAGTTCCTTGGCATCAACATCTCAGCAGATCATCCTGGACCCCACACGTTGATACAGTCACAAAGAAGGCATGCCAGTGGCTCTACTTCATTAGGAGTTTGAGGACATTTGGTATGTCACCAAACACGTTTGCAAATTTCTATAGATTGATTGCATCACAGCCTGGTATGGAGGTTCCAATGCACAGGATTGCAAGCGGCTGCAGAGTGTTATAGACTCAATCAGTTCCATCACAGGCACAGCCCTCCCCATCATCAACGACATTCTCGAGGGCAGCATCCATTACTAAGGACCCCCACCATCCAGGATATGCCAGCTTTTCGTTACTACCATTGGAGAGGAGGTACAAGAACCTCTCTACCATCAGATTTCTGAATAGTCCATGAACACTACTTTGTTATTCCTTCCCCACCCCACCCCTGCATTTATTTATTATTGTACTTTATAGTGAATTCATGTTTTTGCACTGTGCTGCTGCTGCAAAATGACAAATTTCACGACATATAAGTTGGTGGTGGTAAACTGTTTCTGGTATTTCATACATGATGTTCTCAGCAGTTTACAGCACTTAGAGATGAGACTGCAGATGCTGTAAACAGCTGAGTTCCTCCAACAGTTTATTGCAATTTTTTTCCCCATTCATGATCAGTTTTTAATCATTTTGGCAGTTCAGATTTCTTTAGTTCCCTTTTTGATTTTGTACTGAAATGCATAAACCTTTAATTCCTTCTCAGACCTTGATTCATTGCCATCCTGCTATTGAATATTTTAAGACCCAAGGCCTTAAGGAATGGGTTATCTTGATGCCCACTCAGATCTAGCAATGGCTTCAGGCTTGTTTTTTATCTGGTATCAGTCATGTTCATCTCAAACCCCTCTTCCCATTTTAAACTTTGGCTGGGATCTCTGTTTTAACTGATTTATTTGGCTACTAAAATGAAATATTCCTGAAATGCATTTTATTGCTTCCAGTAAATTGTATGATGGTCTATGAACACTACCTCATTATTCCTTTATTTTTGCACTATCTAGTTTTGTAATCTATGGTGGTTTTCTGTCTTTACACTATACTGCTGCCACAAAACAACAAATTTCACATTATATAAGTCGATGATAAACCTGATTCTGATTTGAAATTCCTATTTTTTTTGTTTAGATCAATTTTGCTGTTCATATGTCCAGCAGAGTTGGGGGGAGGGATCTGCAGAGTCCTAGGAAAATGTAATTGCTTCCCTTGGCACTGTTTGATCTGCTCGATTATTTTAATTTAGTGAACTTCACTTCCTCCAGAGAGTTTCACTTCCATGTTTCAGTAAGCAATGTTTTCTCAGTTCCTGCAAGTTCCTTTTATAATATTGAAGAAAACATGTGAATTTAGAAAATCTGAGTACTGTCATGTGGGCCAGATATGTTGATGTCTTTCAAGCTGATATTGAGTAAATAGATAGGGATGCAGTTACTAAGCTGATGGAGATCTTCAACCCATTATAGGCCCATATGGATTAATGTTGCTATTTGTAGCAATTTGAGGTTATCTAGTGGGTGAGTTTTTAGCAAAACTACTCTAATTATTATTTTTATAATGTGACCACAATGGTTAGATTTCTTTTTATTGTTGAGCTACATGACTCTAATTATTTGGCTTGCTCATTAAATTGTTCTTAAAATGAAAAAAATCTATTACTTGTTTTCCCTCATCAAAAATATTTTGATAGAGTAGCCACCCTTTAAATGAGATTGCAGAAGTTCCAGTTGTTTATATCAAAGGATGGAGATCCCCCAGCAATATTTGAATAGTGCTTATTTGAATTGCAGAACAATTTGAAGCATTTATAATCAGCTGCAATATTTGATACCAAAACTGATTTGTTCAAGGAGCTGTTGGTGTGATTATGTAGCTATGTTCATCTACACAAGTTACTGTATAAAGGAATATGTGGTTTGAGGTACTAAAATTTGGCAGTTGTACTTTCTCTCCATTCTTGTCCATCAAAGTTTGGTACACAATACAAAAATATAGTTTTATTATCTTGTGACTAAAGGTGTCATCCAATAACTCTTTTAAATTCCAATTGTAAAATAAAACATTCAGAGTGTATGTCACTTGATTTGATTAATAATAGACTTTTCAATTTCCACTGTTTTAGAATGTGTCTACATCATTGGGTAGTACAACTCAGATCGGCAGTCCAGTTGGAAGTGCAATTAATTTGGTACCAGAAAATGGGCTCCCACCAATTCTCATCTCTACAGGTGTCAAAGGAGGTAAGCATGGCAGTACTTGTCCGATTCCGATTACTTTTGCTGTTGAATCATTTAAAAAAAAAATGATAGCAGAGAACGTCCTTCAGCCCATCCAGTCTGTTGGAGAAACAGCTGTCTAGCCTAATCCTTTTCCATCCCCAGATTTGTAGCCCAACAGGTTATAGTTCTTCAAGTGTACATTATCACCACCTGCCTGAAATAGTAGTTTAACCATGAAGTTGGATAAATGATTCCATTGCTGATTTGAAGATGTCTTGCGATTTATGTGTTAAAAGATTGTTTCTCTTTCATCTTATAACCTTAACTGGCAGTCTCTTATAGGTAACCCCCCACCCAACTGTTATGGGCTGGGAGTTGTGTTCATAGAAAATGGTCCATCTTGCAATTTGTTTTCCATAATGTGAAGCCATGTCATGTATGCATGTGTTGAGAAATGAGAGTTGCAAAAAAGATGTTTTATTTACTTAACACAAATTTTTTGTAAGTGATTTTTTTTTTTCTCTCTAAATATGCTATTACTCCAGATCTCAGATTTTGGGTTGTGATTTGTAAATTTGTGTTACTTGGACTGCTGTTAGACAGGGGTTGCCTTTATATGAAAATTATCTTGGGTTGAAATTTATAATTTAAACTGTTGTCTTGGTTGTAATGCAGAGTTACCACTTGTCATGTTTATGTTGAACTGTGATTCAACTACATTCAGATATTTATTTACACAATAGATTAATTCCCATATTTGACAATCTGGAAACTGCTTTGAAAAAAAAAACACTTAAAGCATTATGCTTGCCAAATATTGAGTTCATATTTTCTTAACCTATCGATATACCTTATTTAATAAATTTAGCACCAAAGATGAATTGGGATTTGGAGTCTAGATAGTTAAACCAGTGCTGCCTGTTGGGAATGGTTCTGAATCATTGTCTTAGTTCTGAAATTTCTTTAATGATTTTATTTTGAAACTATCCTAACATTATGGATATCAATTTTTTTATTCTTCCTTATTTCCCCACATTCCCAACTTCATTTATATTCTAGTGAGTTGGGTATGGGGAAATTATGGGCTTAAATTTCTGAACAGAGGTGAATCTATCTTCAGATTTCAGTTAACAATTTATGGAATACACTAATCATGATATCATTTTTCATAAATGTTTAAAAAGACATTGTTTTTTGTGCTAGATTATGCAGTGGAAGAACAACCCTCGCAGATCTCTCTGATGCTGCAGTTGGAGGAAGGAGGCCCTGATCCTCTAGTATTTGTTCTAAATGCCAACTTGCTTGTCATGGTTAAACTTGTCAATTGTAAGTAATGTGTTTTATCATTTCAGAGAAATGAAAATACAAATTACTTTTGCAGCCTGTATTTAGAAATTAAGTTAATTTGTTGCCTGTGTACTTCAGAATCTTCAGTGGCACATAAATTCTGAAATCTGTTCTTGTTACTTTGCGTCTAGTTGCTGCTAGTGTTGTCACCTGTGGCTGAGTTAGTAGCTTCGATTCTCAAGAAGTGCAAGAGGCTTGAACACAAAAGTGTAGTCTCAGTCAAACAGGCCCTTGAGTCTCTGACCATTAATCACCCATTTACACTGATCCCATTTCATGCTCTCCACATTCTCATCAACTCTCCCAGATTCTACACCTCACCCCACACACTGGCCAATTAACCCACCTATTCTGCATGTTCATTGAGATGAGGGGGGAAACCGGAGCACCCATGGGGAACATGCACAGATGCAGGGAGAATGTGCAACCTCCCCCAGACGTGCACATGGAACCTGAGACCCTGGAGCCATGAGGCAGCAGCTCTACCTGATGCACCATCCCAAATGATGGGAAAGGAGGCATTGAGAGGGTCTGAAGAGGACATTGCAGAAATGAAGCAGAACGGAGTGGTCCTAAGCTAATGAATCAGAGGTGAGAGACTATTAGCTTACAAAAGGGAGCAAGGCATCAAATCTGGGTGCAGAACATTTTTGTGTATACCCTCACAGCCTTGCTGCAGGTAAAAGCTTCCTTATCCAGTTTATAGTGGGATCTCAGTCTAATGTTCGCTGGTTTGAGGCTGTTGGAGTTGAATAGCTACTACACTGGTGCCTGGTGTAGGTGGCTGTAACTGAAATACGTGGGTCAGGAATGCAGCTGCTGTTGAAACAGGCTGTTGCTGTGTAAGACCAGGACTGGATCTAATGCTACCCCCTCCCTCACCCCCCCCGCCCCCCACACAAACCCCCTACCCCGGTAGCTTGGTGAAGCTGCTACTGGTTTTGCTGGAATAAGTTTCAGCAGCTCTTGTTACTATGAGCTCTTGCTGGTGAAGTTGAGTGGGCTGCTGGTAAAGGTGGAGGAAGCTCCAGCTGATACTGTATTGGTGAAGCAAGCTGCAGCTACTGCTGGTGAAGCTGAGCAAGCTGCTAGTAAAGACAGGGAGACTCTCAGCTGATGGTGGTAAGGCTGAGTGGGCTGCTGGTGGAGGAAACTCCAGTTGTTACTGTACTGCTGAAGTGAGCTCTTGCTGCTGGGGGAGCTGGAGCTGCTGCTGGTGAACTTGGACTAAGTTGCAGCAGCTCCACTGTCAGTAGGCAGACATGTCTGAGGTGTTGCCTTTTGGACAAGATGTTAAAGGGAGGTCTTGCATGCTTTTTGAATGTCAGATTCAATGGCATTTTGAAGAAGACTGGTTATTTTCCAGAGCACCAGTCAATATTTAATCCTCTGACTATGGCTAAAGAGATAATGTGACTATGAATCTATTAGTGAGATATGATGTATATCACATTGCTTGTATGATGGCAGTTATAGCTTTTTTTAGCTGTCAAGTACTTTATGAATGCCTTGAGGTTGTGAAAGGTTCTATAAACATGCAAGTGTTTCTCTTGCCTTTTTTTCTTCTCTATCCCTCTTGTACACTTTTTCTCTTGCTTTCTGGTGTGTTCTTGTGCTCTCCATCTCCCTTGTGTATAATTTTCCTGTCAATGTGTTGACATTGCAAAAAGTAGCCATTCAAACCTGTAAGCCCCCAAAATTTACACAATATTATTCATAACTGGGAAATTCAAGTTCAAATGGTGTTGAATGTCCTGAGTCAAGACTTGGCATTCTCATGAAGTCCAGAAAATATTGCTTAATTGCCTCTGCCATATCTGGTGTTGCATCTAATCATAATGTGAAAGTTGCTTC
>JARFYF010000063.1:29236743-29248948 GCA_030265395.1 Rhina ancylostomus | reverse complement strand
GAAGTATCCTGACTCTAGTCGTGTATTGGTGTGCCGCATTTGGGTTCTCTGTGAGTTTGATCTGGATCAACATTGTGTCAACCATGACACAAAGTGGAATAAGGTATGAAATCCACAACTGTGTAGAAAATGATTGTATATAAGCAGGAGAAGTTCTGCTTTAACCAGAATGCATTGCTGAGCCCAGACTTATATTGGCAGTACTGCCATTCTTGCTGAAAATTAATGACAACTTCAAATGTTGCAGATATACAGGGCTGAAATTATGTGAAACAAATCAGAACAGAAGTAGTTTCCAAGCACATAGTTAATAATTTTATTAAGTAAACATTGTTTTTTATTTAAAATTTCCCTATGGCTTTAAAAATTAAATATTGGAGTATTTAGACCAATACAAACATGGACAGTAGGTAACCTTATCTACCAGAATACCATCACCAGTCATTTACATCAACTTTTTCATTAAAATTAGAGACAAATAGAAAATATAGGACTTCTATTTGGCTTTTTGGTAAGGCAAATGACATTTCTGTTTAAAAGAGAGCTTCTAAATAAGGAACCTTTATTTAGAAGATGAACAACATCCTATTAAAAGCAGTGACTGGCACAACAATGTACCAGGAGTCATAACTATACAATACACAATGTTCTTATAAGTACATGTGCAGGCATAGACACTTCACTGCTTTCCTTTCTTTGGAAAAAGTAACAAATCATTCCAGCAACAAGGATCTACATATATTACATCATATCACCAATTAACTATTTACATGCAGTTAGCGGATGTAAATTTAGTTGAGTTATGGGTTTTCTGAACCTCTGATCTCAATTGCAAGCGTGCTCCTGCTGAGCCCTCTTGGATGGATTACATTCTTCTGCAGGCTGTCATGGCATCTTGACTTTGGAGTCCACAGCCTCCTGATCCATGTTCTACCCTGCAAAGCTGCAACATAGAGCCAAACCTGTATCTCAAATTCAGGCTTCCCCTGCACTTCACATTGGAGGCATCACACAGCAGCTGTAATAGCTTCTGAAAGGTGCAAGGAGGTAGAAGAGATTCACTGCTAAGTTTGATTTTTATGCAGCTTATGTGCCTGTCATTGCTTTCACCCTACAGCCAGGGCTCCCTTTATGTAGTAACTTGTGAAGAGGAGTCGATATCCTGGCCAATCCCAGTAAATATTGTGAATAATACTGAAGCATTCCCACAAAAGAGCAAAGCTCATTAACGTTAGGTGGCTTTTTAGCACCCAGAACAGCCTCCATCACTTCCTAAACAGTTTTCTGCCCCTTCTGATCAATCCTGAAGCCCCAGTGAACATCTTCATGCTGCACAAATACACATTTGTTCCATTTCAGCTGAGCATTGTTGTACTCCAGTCTGTTAAGCACTTATTCCAGAACTTACCAGTGCTCTTGTTTGGCAGTCTTTATGTAAACGAAAAACACAATGATGCTGGAGGAGCTCAGCAGGCCAAACAGCATCCATGGAGAAAAGCAGGTGGTCAATGTTTCAGGTCAGGACCCTTCTTCAGGACTGAAGATAGGAAAAGGGGAAGCTCAGTATATAGGAGGGAAAAGCAGAACAGTGTTCCTCCCTTTGTACTGCAGATTTCTGCATTCATTTATTGTTATTTTGTTCTTCCTTCCAAAATTAACAACTTAGTATTTTCCTATACTGTATTCTGTTTGTCAAGCTTTTTGCTCCCTTACTTAACCTATATCATTCTGTAAATTATTATCCTCTTTACAACCTGCCTTCCCACCTATTTTTGTGTTGTCTGCAAATTTGGCTTGAATACACACACTTACTTCCTCGAAGTCATCAATGCAAATTATATGCCTTCTTCATTACCTTATCTACTAATGCTGTCAGCTATCCTTGGACTTGTATACAGAGATCCCTCCGTTCCTCAATAATCCTTAAGGCCCTACCATTCACTGTGCTCGTCATTCCCTCATTACGTCTCCAAATATGCATCACTTAGCACCTACAAATTCCATCTGTCATTGCTTTGCTCATCTCATCAACTGATCAGTATCATCCTGTACCCTACAACTATCCTCCTCACTATCAACAACACTACCAATCTGCAAATTTATTAATCATACCTCCCTCATTCATATCTGAACTGTTTGTGTGTAAAACAACCAACACCAATCCATGTTGAACACCACTGGTCACAGGCCTCTAATCACAAAAATAACCCTGCACCATCACACTCTGCTTCTTATTACCAAGCTAGTTTTGAATCCAAATTATCAAGCATCCCATGGCCTCTAAACCTTTGTCCTGGTCCAATGGCCTTATGGAATTACATATATACTACAACAACACAGTCCTCATCAATACATTTTGTTACCTCTTCAAAAAAATCCACTCGGTTAGTCAGACGGGGTCACCCCCTAACAAAATCATGCTGACTATTCATTAATCTCTGCCCCTCCGTACGCAGATTAACTGTCCCACAGGTTTTCCAATAACTTCCTGTACAATGACATTAGGCTTGCAGACCCACAATTACCTGACTTATCCCTGCCATTCTCCTTGAATAAAAGCACCGCATTTGTCGTCATCTGGCACCCTATCTGTGGGTAGCAAAATTTTAAAATTCTCTGTTAGGACTACAGCATTTTCTTCCCTTGCCTCCCATTGCAGCGTGGGATACTTCTCATTAGTCCCTGGGGATTTATCCATTTTAAGCCTGCTAAGACATCTAATACCTCTTCCTCTTTCAATAAGATATTCTAGAATTTCACCCCTTCCTTGAATTCTCCAACAGCAATGTCCTCATTTCATTGTTTATTTTCTCCCTTATCTTCTTTGTCCTCCTTTGCTAGATTAGAGTCATAGACTCATACAGCATAAAAACAGGCCCTTTGATCCACTACATCTATGCTGACCATCTTGCCTACATTAATTCCCTATCACTCTATTCCCTGCTCATTCAAGTACTTGTCAAAATGCCTCTTAAATGTTGTTACCGCTCCTACCTCCACCACCTCCTCTGGCAGCTCATTACAGATAACAACTACGCTCTGTATGAAAAATTTACTCCTCAGATACCCTTTAACCTCCTCCTTCTCACTTAAACATATGCCCTCTAATTTTAGACATCATCACCATGGGAAACAGACTCTGGCTATCTACCTTATCTGTGACTCTCATAATTTTTATATGCCTCTACGATGTCACCTTTTAGCCTCCTTTGCTCCAGGGAAAACAGACCATGCCTATGCAATTTCTCCTTATAACGTAAGCCCTCCAATCCAGACAACGTCCTTGTAAATCTATTCTGCACTCTCTCTATCTTAATCACATCATTCCCAAAGTGTGGCAATCAGAACTGCACACAATACTCCAAGTGTAGGTTAACCAATGTTTTGTGCAACTGTAACATAACGTCCCAACTCTTGTACTCGATGCTCTGTCCGATGAAGGCGAGCATGTCATACGCCTTCTTCACCACCCTATCTACCTGTGTTGCCACTTCCAGTGAACTATGTACTTGTATCCCAAGATCTCTCGGTTCAACAACACTCACTGTCAATCACTGCGCATGTCCTGTCCTGGCTTAAATTCCGTCTGGCATTCCCTTATCCACTTTCCTCCATTTCTCATATTTCTGCTCTCTCGCTACCTCCTCTCACCCCCGGCCAGAACAGAGTTAAGAGTTCCCCTGGTCCTCACCTTTCACTCAACCAGCCTCTGCATCCATCACATCATCCTTCATCATTTCCACCAGCTACAACGGGATCCCACCACCAGTCACGTCCTCCCTTCCCCATTCCTTTCTGCAACTCCTTGGTTTGCTATCCCTCACGACCCACCCCTTCCATCCCCAGCACTTTCCCCTGCAAGCTTTGGAGATGCGACACTTGCCCCCACACCTCTTCCCTCACCATAATCCAGGGATTTAAACAGCTCTTCCAGATTCACATGCACCTCCTTCAATCTTATCTACTGCATTCAATGCTCTTGATATGGCCTCCTCTAAACTGGCGAGACCAAGTGTACAATAGGTGACCACTTTGCAGTGTACCTGCTTTGGTCATTTCCCACACCAACCTGTCTACCCTTGGCCTTCTCCACTTCTAGGACAAGACCAAATGCAAATTCAGAAGAACAACCCCTCATACTCCACCTGTATAGTCTACAACTCAATGGTATGAATTTTCTAATTTCAAGTAACCTGTACCTCCTGTGCTCTTTTCTCTTTCCTTCTGATCTACCCAGGTCTCTCATACATGCTTTTTCCAAACCCTCTCAGTGCCCTCAACCCACCCCTGCCTATAATCCAGTTTCATTCCCTACCACCACCCCCACCCCACCCATCTGGTTGCATCTGCCCATCATCCCTCCCTTATCTAGTTCTACTTAACAGATGCCAGCCAATTTTGGATCCAGTTCACCAACATACCTTGGATCCACTGCACCTTAACTTTTTGGACCAGCCTACTTGTCAAACAGGCATACTAAAGTCCATATAGACAACATCTGTATGGACTTTCATAATCCTTGCACTTGTTAATCCTCTTGGTCACTTCTTCAAAAAAACTCAATTAGATTTGTGAGAAATGATTTCCTACACACAAACCCTTGCTGACCATATTTAATCAGTTCTTGCTTTTCCAAATGCAATTAAAACCAGTGTCTCAGAATCCCTTCCAATAACTTTCCCATCAGCGGTGCAGTGCTTACCAGCCTGTAGTTCCCTGGGTTATCCCTGCTGCCCTTCTTAAATAAAGGCACAACATCAGTTATCCTCCTGTCTTCCGGTACCTCACTTGTGGCTAACGAAGATACAAAATTCTCTGCCATTTCCTCCCTTGCTTCCCATAACATTCTAGGATATACCTGGTCAGGCCCCGGGGATTCATTCACCTTGATGCATTTCAAGACCTCCAACACTTCTTCCTTCATAATATTGATATGCTCCAGATTCTGGACTTATCCATGTCTTCAGGTCTACTTTCACTTTCTTGTACGTTTTCTCTCACACTCTAACATGCTTGGTTCATCCCTCCCTGAGAACCTTCTCCTGAATGGGATATATTTTTGGCAGAGTATCATGAATTACTTCCTTAAATGTCAGCCATTGCTTGCCTGATGTCTTCCCTAATAATCTGTCTGCCCAGTTTAGTTTTTCTAACCCTCATTTTGTTGTAACTCCCTTTATTTCCAACTCAAGTTTCTCCCTTTCAAACTGAATAAAAACTACTTCATGCTCTGATCGCTACTTGGGGATATTTTACTTTGAGGTAATTTATTAAACCTTCCTTGTCACTCTTTACAGGAAAAAACTTAAACGAAAGCAGAGGAAAACTGAAAAGAAGTGCAGATTCTACTGGTTGAGAAAGATACAAAGAACAAAAAGGTAGCAAGGCACAGTAAGAGTCACAAAAAAGGAGAATAAAAGGAAAAGTGCAAATGATATTAAGATCAACAATTTAAAAAGCTTAACTATAGTAGGAAAAATATGTTGGTTGGGAGTTACATATGTCCCTTAAAAATACTTAGTTATGTTGCAAATGAAAGTAAGGAAATTGGCATCTTGGAGAATTATTAATTTCTATCAGTATTTAATATAGGGGAAGGGGAAAAATAATGTCTGCAGATAATATATGTGGAGTTTCAGAAGGTATTGCACAAAAGTTCCTATTAATTAAACTTGAAGTTTATGGAATTAATGCAGAAGGGATATTCAAAATATACCAGTATGACAAACTGTGTTAAACAAAGATCCATGATGGGCCTGCAATATTTACATCTAAATTATTTACATAAATAATGGATCTGGATATCACATAGCCAAGTTTGCTAATAACATGAAGATAGCAAAGAGAGATATCATTGTGATTTAATGTTTTTATCTACCACGCTTACAAAGGGATATTAAGATTAAGCAAAGGGGCAACACTATGGCAAATGAATCTTAATGTAGGTAAATGTGAGGTCTTCTACATTGCAGTTTAAATGAACAGTATGTTATACATGACAAAAAAGGAAGTTCTTAAAGATATGGGGTACATGGATCAGTAAAACATCAGGAACAGGTACTGAAAAAATATTCAAAAAAGGCTAACAATCTTTAAAGGGCTGGAGTACTGCAGTTGAGTACTGAGGTTATGCTGCAGCTGTACAAAGCCAAGACAAAACCACAATTGGAGTACCTTGAATAGTCCTAAATACCATATCTGAGGAAGGATAGTTCAGTTTTGGAAGCATTTCAGGAAATAGATGTCCTTAAGGCTCAAACCAGAAGATCACACATACTGAACTTGTATTCCTTGGAATTTATCAAGTGATGTAATTGAAGTTTTTATGACATTATTGAAACCTATATTCTCTGCACAAACACTATTTCTGCTGATGGCACAGGATTAGGAAGCATGTATTTAAATTTAGAGCCAGACTCTTTAGATTAGAACACAAAATCACTTGCAAAGAGGTTGGTGGATGTATGGAATCCTTTTCTGCAATAGCTGCAAGGTGGAATGTTAATTTTAAATCGAAGTGGAGTTTATTATCATAGGCACAAGTACAAGTATGCACAGGTGCAATATGTATCGAAATATGAGATATATATAGATATTTGTCAAAAGTTATTAATGGATACAAGAACAAGGTTAACATGTGGAGTTGGGTCACAGAGAAGCCATGATCTAATTGAGTAATGAAACAGACTGGAAGAACAAAATGGTCTACACCTGTTCCTATGTTTAAGATTAAATTTATTAAAATTAACTTCATAACAATGTTAAGAGAACAGTGGAATTAAATAACATTTATATTATCACGGACATTATGTATTATACTTACGACAGAGGATGCTATTCAGCCCATTATGTTCATGCCAGCTCCCATGGGAGTAAACCCACAGGTTCCATTCCGCCTCAGTTCCCTGTGTCCCTGCAATTTATTTTCTCTCACACATGCCCATCTACTTCCCTTTTGCCCCTAACCTGCATTAAGGAGTAATTTACAGTAACCAATCATGCAAGCAGCACATTCTTGGGATGTTGGAGGTAACCAGAACACTGGCAGGTAACCCACACGATCACGGAAAGAACATACAAATCATGCAGACAGCATTCAAGGTCAGGATTGAATCTGGGTCCTAAGAGCTGTGAGACAGCAGCACAACCTTGCCTGGACAATATTCAACAATGCAAATTTGTTTTAAGAGCTAAATTATCTTACTAGTGTTATATTATTCCTTTCTAAGTAACAACTTACCAAGAGTTCCTCATCATTTTCAAAATCATCATCATCATCATTTTCATCCACATCCTTCATGCATTCTTCAGCCATTTGTTTTATATGGTCCATTGGCAAAGGCACTGTGAGTAGAATGTGCTAGATCAGAGATAGGTCTAACTTATTAAAATTCTTCTGTCCTCAGATTATAGCTTATTAAAATAGTTGTGTATCTGGCACATTGGCAGATAATGAATACTGGAGAACTGCAAGGGATTTAATGCAATTATGCTTCATAAGACCAAGCTTTATGTCCCAGCTATAGGAAATGTAAACCAACAGTGAATCAGTAGCATATCCTGAAGGTTGATTTATACACCAAAGGAAAACAGTAGTGCTATTCACTTTCTCTTGAGAAGACTAAAAGTCCTAAAGCCAGAGTTAAAGCATAATCTGCCAGCTTTATAGTTTTTTAAAAAATTTATAACATTATATTCTGTATAACTTGCCTACTTTACAGACTTTGACATTTTCTAGGAAAAGAAGTTGTGATTAGTAGTTTACAATGCAGATTCTTTTTAAGCAATGAAATGCTGATCCATTAACTTTACCAATACCTTTTAAATTACATTAAATATTACAACACTTTGAACCAACAGTGAACATTTGATTTCCTTAATGGTAAATTGTAAAAGGGCACCAGAGAGCAAATTCAAAGACATAGTCTGATATAGAAATTCACACATTATTAGAAAATCACTTAAACTTTATTCTCATAGTTCCCATTTGCACTCTAAGCAAGGGCTCTCATGAATGAGTTGAAATAATTTGCATCTATCCTGGACCTGAAATAAGAACCTTTGCACACAATTATTGGAAGATATAGTTTAACTCATCACTTCTTCCCCTTAGCCATCTCCCCTTCACCTCTGCCAAAGGGTATTTACTGTGTTTAGTTGGTTTCAATCATGCACCGCCCCATTCACTATTCCTTGACATCTAGCCTGATAAAAGACCAAAAAAGCTTGTGTGGCAAACATGACAGCTTTACCAATGCCAGTTCTGACAGATACATGAAGGTAAAGTTGCTTTCAGAAAAGAACATAACAAGTACACAAATTTAAAAAGAAAGTGCCCTCTCACACATTCATGAATCTTAAAGTAGAAATATTAATGCCTACACATTATCTCCTGTTCCAGTATTATCCAACAGAATGCCACATGTATGGCTACAGTAACACTGTTTTAGCTAACTATGATTACTTTAGTAGAAAACATTATACATCAGTTGGAAGTGTAATTCACAAGTATCTTTCCTGAATACATCTATCACTAGCAATGGAAGCTTGCAATATTTCTCATTCACCAAAATTGGAACCAATTAATCAAATAGAGTATTTCATAATGTAATTTCAAGAATTTTGTCAAGCAGTCATGAGCAATACTTAGATTTCTGTGGAGTGGTACTGAGAATATTGACAAATATAACAAGACATGTGCTCCTGCTCTCCATCCAAAACATGTTTGGATGATACTTGTTTTTTGTCAAGATGTGCTCTTTTATTATCATCCTTGCTTGCTTCTTCTCCTGCCCCCACAACTGTTCCATTGACAGTGGTTTGCTACCAATATATTGCAACTGAAATTTACTGCTTCAATTATCATATCAATTAAACAATAGGCAGTTAAACAAGGAAATAATGTACCCAGAAACGTCAAAAAACACTCATTAGAAGAGACTTTTTTTTACCCCCACAATTATCTGCTTCAGGATCCCTTATCAGAAGCTGACATAACATTAAAGACTGTAACAAAGCATCACAAAACACACCAACAACCTTTATATAGCATTCTTAATGTAGCAAGAACATCCCAAACAGCCTTATAGAAATGTTGGACAAAAGACTGATCCCAAACCAAGAAAGATGACATTAGGGTAGACGACCAAATGGTTGGTCAAAGAGGCAGGCATCAAGGAATGACTTAAAGGGAGAATAAGAGGTACTAAAGTGGAGCAATTTAGTGAGGGAATTCAAAAATTTAGGCCTTGCAAGCTGCAGGCTCTTATGATGAAGTTATTATATTCTGAATACTCAACAGACTGGAGTTGAAGAAGAAGTGATGTTACAATTATATGGCTACAGAAATAGGGTGGGGGGTGAGATCTTGGTGAGATTTGAAAACAAGGATGAGAGTTTTAAAATTGAGACTATTTGATTAGAAGTTAATGTGAATCAACAAGTACAGGGACTGTAGGTGAATGGGATGTGAAAATTAGGACAAAGGCAGTGTTTTGGATAATCTCAAATTCACACAGAACAGAACAAGGGAGTCCAGACTATTGGAGGCCATTCTTCCTTTTAAAAGTTATCAATTGGAATTCAGTTATTTTCTCTGGGCAATTTCACTTAATACATTTTCTTTTCTTTTCAGCTCTTTAGCAAGATTCATGTCTTAAAATATGAAAGCAAAATAATTTTAAAGAATTAATAAACACAAAATACAAAAAAACAAATTTTGTCTATTTTTTTCAAATGTGTTTCTTGATGCACACGCAGAGGACGTGGCTAATTTTAGCTTGATAGGTTGACATTGCTATCTAGCAGCTCCTCAGCAAGTGGTTTCCATTTTGTTATTTAAGATATCTGACCAACAAGTTTAAGTGCAAGTTGTAAACCCAGTCAACCACTGTCATTTGTTATCAGTTATATCATTAAACTATCTTACTTATATTTGACATGTGTTTAGGACTGTATGTGTCCATTTAAACTGAAGGCTGGAAGGTGCTCAGCAGCTCCAGTTGACTTTTGTCTCCATGTACAGCTGCTGGCCACTTAAGAGATTGCCTTGTCAGTTTCCAAAGCAAATGTCTTATGTGCTGACTCCCCTCCCCCCCGCCACCCCACCCCCCAATGAACCAACATCTGCACTTCTCATCATTATTGTTGAGAGAAAAACATCCCATAGGAACGCATCTCCACTTGTAACATGGGATTCAATGAAAATAGGGTTTTGCGTTACAGAAAATCGTGATACGGACAGTCTTCTAGGAACATAATCCTTCATTAAAGTGGGGGTTGCCTATATTTCTTTTAAGGACAGCTCAAGACCATGACCAAATGATCCTAATTTTAAAATGCTCATAAATTAGACAGGATTTTTAAAATAAAAAATTTCATTAGAAAATTAAGTGGTTCCATGACATGGGCCATTAATTAACATTTTTATTTTTAAACTGAGAATATTCATAAAGTTATAGCAATTTTGAGTTAAAAATTAAAAGGATAAACAATAAACCCAGATGATACTAACTTTTTTCTTTGGATTTTGATTTAGTGACTGCCTTCTCTCCAGTTATTTCAGCTAATTCTGCTTCCAGATCACCATCGTCACCATCTCCTTCAGTAATCATGTCTTCACATGAAAAGTCTACAAATAGGCCAAGCTGCATTTAAAAAAAACAGTAGAGAATCAGTTTCATCAGGTTCCTAAACAGACGACTATGAAACTAAAATTTACCACTGAGATCATTTTTGAATGTGTGCAAACAGTAAATTTAATGACTCTTCTCACCGCATTGTCACATTCTTTGTATAATACTCCATATCTTCATCTGGTTAATGGTAAACATCATCAGAACCATGACTGTTAACAAGCTGTAATGCACATGTATTGAATAAAGATTTCTACAAGATGATCCATGCTACAATCCGTTCTCGAAATTCAAAGGATATTCAAAAATTACCCTAGCTTCACAATGATTCTTTGGATTTTATTATTTTTTCAAGTTGGCTACAGAAAACTTGAAAAAGTTAGTTATGATGCATGATGAAGAATTTGTGCAAATTTATATAACTTATATTGAGCTGACTTGACAAATCAGCAAACATGAAAGTGTTATAATTATTAGTTCCCTTTTCTATTCTGTTTTTACGGATTATGTTCTCTGGTTCAATCCTGTTTCTCTGCTGCTGCTTTTGTATACCTGACTTAAAGAACAGTTAATCCAGTTTCAAGTTAGTTAACCAGTCTAAGATTTGTTTCAAAAACATACGTCATTCATTACCAGCTGTGCATGAAGGATCTGACAAGAAGTGTCCTCCCTGTGATCAAAAGCTGTTCTTCTGCACAAGTATTTATATTAAAGAAATGAAGAACAAGTGGTAAGGCACAGTCCAATGGTTTGGAATGTTTCACAGCACCTTGGCCAGTCCAACCCTTAATATCAGGGACAGATTGAACCTCATCACTCAATGAGACTTAGTAATTGCGTACAGCTTGATGTGGCCACACCCAAATGTAGTTTCAGGATGAATGTCATGCCAAATATATTTTCCCTCCCCCTTTTTGCTGGAGATTTGTATATCAGGAGTTTTTTTTCCTTAGCGTGTAGGAGACTGAGAGGTGATCTTATGGAGGAGTATAAAATCTTGAGGGGCATAGGATGAATGCACTCATTTTCCTCAGGGTTGGGAAATCAAGAAAAAGAGGCATAGGTTTAAGGTAAGAGGGGAAAGATTCTATAGGAACTTGAGGGGCAACTTTTTTTTTTACACAGAGGGTGGTATGTATGTGGAATGAACTGCCAGAGGAAGTGGATGAGGCAGGTACAACAACATCATTTAAAAGACAGTTGGATAAGTACATGGATGGGAAAGATTTAGAAGGTTACAGCCAAACACTGGCAAGTGGGACTAGCTTGCATGGGCATCTTGGTTGGCATGGACAAGTTGGGCTGAAGGGTCTGTTTCCATGCTGCATGACTATCTTGACAGAAATGATTAATTTTCAATCTCTGGATCAAAAGTGCAGGAGTGGGGCAGGGAGCACACCAACATCATGCTCATCAGCACAAACAGCATATCACGTGATGACCAGCTTCTTTTTCACAACTGAAAGGAAGTGCCACTCCCACAATTCCTTGGCTATACACTTCACCCATGCACCAGCTTCTCTCATGCCACTATCATAGCACCTACAGGCAATTGGACCTGACGGTGAAGT
>JARFYF010000063.1:29015290-29027660 GCA_030265395.1 Rhina ancylostomus | reverse complement strand
AAAGCCCTAAAGCTAATGTTTGAATTTCTAATCACTAGCCGTAGGTTTTAGTGGGAAGTGCATGGCTGCCTATGTGAGTGACTGGAATCCAGAAATACAAGTCGTTTCAGGTTAATTCAAGAGCAAACCAAATGACAACCAAGGGCAGGGAACTGAGAAGGGGAAAATCACCCCCTCTGTAGTATATCGCACAGTATAACATCAAGGGAAGTCTACTAGAATAGTAGGATAAAATGTATTATGTCATGGTTAGTCTGAATGCTTTTAAGATTGACTCTTTTAAAAATAAGTTCTCATAGTATCATGTGCAGTATCTTATTGGTTGTCAGTCATCATTGCTACCACACTATTTTATAGTCACACTTGATAATCAATGTAACTGGCTGAATACTGTATGAATCTGCTAGTCTGAAGGGAAAATGTTGGAAATTTTCAGTGAATCAGGTATCATCTGAAAGGAGATAACAACTGGATCATCAACCTAAAACATTAACTCTTCTCTTTTCTCCATAGATCCTGTCTGACCAGCTGAGTATTTTGAATCTTTTCTGATTTTGTTTCAGTTTTCCAATATCCCCAGTATTTTGCTTTTTGCATAATAAAGATATTCAGCAACATTAAGGCTGTAGACCTGATATATGGCAGCTCCTGGCTGGTCCAGTATTCTTGACCATGCCTCACACAAGTGGATCAAGTGTAAAATAAAAAATATTCTATCCTTGTACTCTTTGGTACAGGAATTGCACTTTTTTAGAATTAGAAGAATCTGAGTGATTTGATTGTGCTATAAATGTGTTGGAGTGGGTGTTCTCCCACCCATTAGTTTGCTACATTTGATAAGTTCACAAGTCTAGCCAATTTCAAGTATTTCCAGCAAAGTTTCCATTTTGCAGTGAGGAGCTCACTGGTTGTAAGAGAATTCCAGGTGCAGAGGTCTTGCACTGACAAGAATGTTCTGTTAAACGCCTTCCTCCCACAGTGGGCTCCCCAGTACAGGTAGAAATCCCAAAAGGAACCCCAACAAAATATTCAAAAGACTCCTCCTTCATCAGGTTAGGGAAAATATCTAGCCTCTGTGAAAACGTGGTGAAATGCTTTACAATACTCGACACTTGCATTACTCAATATAATTTGGGTAGAATATTCTTAAATGATTGATATTCTCTGGAGTTAGACTGGACGAAGTAGATAATTTTTGTTACCAGGTTAAATAGTCAAATGTGACAAGAGTGGAATTTTGCTTGATTACTTGAGAAGGAAAAGGAAATGCCTGCCCTCTTTAGTTAAATTCATCCTACTTATTCTGAGCATTGGATTTAACAACAATTAGAAAGCAGGACTTGTCTTTTCCATTATTGTTCAAAGTTGTTTGATTGCAAGGTGTTACTACTAAGACACCTGGATTTGACACTGTGGCCAGAAATATCCATATTGTCAGGCTTAGAAAATCTGTACAGATCAGCAAAGGTCAAAATCAAGAGAATAAATTTTGTGCGAGTGATGGAGCAATCTTGGCCATAAATGGCACGTTGCCAAATCAGTTAGGCTACAGTTCCACTTACCTGAAATACAGAGGGGACATTAATAGTCCTGAAAGGTGCAATTTATACATGTTTTGTGGACATTCCAACTTAATAGGTCAAATACCTCTCTATCATCTGAAGTTTTCTTGTGTTCCTAAGCTAGGGAAATGTTATTTAAATACAAAACTCCCTGTTAGTATGTATAGCTAAACTCTTGAAGCAAATTAATTATTTGTTTTTTTTAGTGATGACTATGGCCAATGTGCAACCTAAATGCAAACTTTAAAAGCTTTTGCTTGCATATTCTGTTTCAGTATCTGGGCTCTGGTGGGGCTTTCTATAGCTGCAGTGGTTCTACTGGCTTTCGTCATTACAGTTTGTGTTTTGTGCTACCTTTTCATCTGCACTAAACCACATCCTAGACTGGACACTGGATTAGATCTGCAAACACTGGGTAAGTTTAACTTTATTTGAAGATGTATATTACATGGATTTAAATTTATGTCTGCTACTATGATATTTAACTAATTATTGTATAACAGTCTTGTAGGCTGTATGCAAATCCTTAGAAACAGGCTCCTGCTGAACAAACCATACATTTTATAATAAGAAAGAAAGAAACACTTATAATTATGTAGGACCTTAAGAGCCTTGAATGACCTTGGTGACTTCCAAAACACTTCCCATCTACTGAAGGCCTTTTAAAGAGTTGTCACTGTTTTAATGTAAGAAATGCAGCTGCCAGTTCTACAAACAACAGCGATAATTTGGTTGAGGAATATGCATTGGCCGGGGGATTTTATGCCCCTGCTCTTCTTCAGAATGATTCACATAGTTGGTATATTTCTCATCCACCTATTAAAGCACAGATCCCTGGTTTATAACATTTCATCTCAGTCTAGCACTCAAAACAGAAAATATTATAACACTCAGCAGGTTGGTTAGCATCTGTGGAAAGAAAAACAAAATTAACATTTCAGGTCAAAGACCCATCTTCAGAATAGGGAAAGAGAGGAAACAAGTTTGTTTTAAATTGCAGAGAGAGTGCAGGAGAGATGGATAGGACAAAGGAATATCTTTGAGGTCAGTTTTGCCATTGATAAGCTGGTGATGGTGGTTGATAGGTTTATAAAGGATAGTTTGGTGGGGGCACGGAGAGAACACAGCAAAAGAACATGTAAAAGATATGAAACGCAGAGCTGTAGAAAATGCCTAGCAGATCAAGCAGTGCTGGTGGAGAGAGAAAAACTATGAATATTTCAGATGGATGACCTATAGCAGAACTGGCCAATTCTGATGCAATAGAGAAAGTGAGTTACTTGAAGTTATTGGATTCAATACATTGGCAATTGTTTTGGTGCTGCTTCCTGAAGTCAAATTGAACTCAAAAATTACATTATTTTTGCTGTTTATTTCCATCCTGTTCTCACTTTGAAATAGAGACACAAGAGACTGCAGATGCTGGAACCTGGAGCAATGCACAAAATGCTGGAGGAACTCCGAGTTCTGTGTGTTGCTCACTTTGGAATGGTCCATCCCTTTTTCTTCCCTCCCCTTTCTGAATCTCTTGTCTTCATTCTCAGGGGACAGGGTAATGACAAACATCCATTACAAGACCACAGTCTCCTACTGTGACTTTGAATATACTTCCTCCTACCCTACCTCCTGTAAGGACTCTCTTCCATTCTCCCAGTTGGTCCATCTCCATCCTATATGCTCTAACGTCAAGATTTTCTGCATAGGTGTCTCTGGGATGACTTCCTGAACAGTGGCTTCCCCTCTAGCATTGTTGATGGAGCCCTCAAACCATATTTCATCTATTTCCTGCACCTCTGTTCTCGCTCACTCTCCTTCCAACAGAGGAAAGGCAGAGATCCATTAATCCTTGCTTTCCATCCCACAGGTTTCCACCTTTGAGGGATCATTTCTTGTGTCTTTCACCACCTTCAATGAGATTTCACTAGTGGTTGTATCTCTTTTTCCCCTCCCCACCACCCCCATCTCCCCTTTCAGCACCCCAAAGGAACTGTTCTCTTCATAACTCCCTGATTTGCTTTTCCATCTTGTCCAACCACTCCCCTTCTCATAGCACTTCCCCTTGTAAAAGCAGGAGATGCCACACCTGTCCTATTACCTTTTTTCTTTCCCACCATCCAGGGATCTATGCATCTCTTCCAGGCGAAGCTGAGATTTATTTGAACATCTTTTAATCTAGCATACTGCATTTGGTGCTCATAATATGGTCTCCTTTACATTGGAGAAAGCAAATGCAGATTGGATGACAAGTCCTTGGCAGTTATTCTGAGTTTCCAGTTACCTGCCACTTTAATTCTCCATCCTATTCCCATTCTGACCTATCTGTAGTCTCCTACACCGCTATTACTAGCACCAACAAAAAATTTGAGGAACAGCATCTCATCTGTCTGGACACATTCTAGCCTTCTGGACTGAATATCGAATTCAAAAACTTCAGATGATTCACTTTCTCTGTATCAGAATTGGCCAGATATGCTGTAGGTTCATCATGTTTAAGATTGTATCAGATTTTCTCTCTCTACCAGCACAGACTGAACTGATGAGCAAAAGTAAATGTAGGAAATACTCAAGTTCTCTCCCTCTAACAGTTCTCATTAACCTTTCAACCAGATAACTTCAACAACTTATCACCATATCAGCTCTGGCTTCAGCCTATCAGAGATGTTCCATTAGTCCAATCCATCCTTCCTGTACCCTCTGTTCAATTTAAATCTAACTTGTTTCCTCAGTTCTGCTGAAGGTTATTTGACCAGAAGCTTTAACTCAGTTTCATTTTCCATTACTGTGACCTAATTTGCTGGTATAATGGTATCATGGTGGATGTTTATACTTTTCTGGACTGGGATTTACTGAATCAAAATTTAGCGATGGCAGAATGATATTCCATAACATTTAATCTGACTTTTCAAGAGCTATTTAATCATGTCTCTCTCCCAACTAACTAAAAGTGAAGCAGATTGTTAGCAACTTTGGTGCTTATTTCACCTTAACTACATATCCTTAATATAATTGGACTGCCTTCATTGAGTCTAGATTTGAAAAAATCAGCACAGCCCTGGTTCCCTCCCATTTTCTGCTGTTTCTTGTTCTTCATTCAAATTTAATTTGTTTTTAATAATTGGTCTTTTTTCCCTTGAATCTCAGATATCCTCTAGATTTATTCATCTCACAAACATATTGGACTAAATCAGGTTTAATTGCAGCTGATGATTCCATGGAAAATTGTTAGCTATCAGCTGGTCAATGTTTAGTACATCTTGGACTAATGTGTGTGCACTTTGAAACATGAAACCACAAAATATCTTAATCTTTAGATTTGGTGCCTTTTACCTTCATTGATGGACTTGCTATTGACTCCAATGGTGGATTACGGAAGATTGCACTTAACACCTGGTCCCTCAGTACTCTTCAGGTCCCATACACTGCTTCAGTCTCACACCTATAAACAAACCACTCGACCTGCATAATATCCCACAAGCTTTCTCCCTGTCTTCAAGAACACCTAATAAATTGTTTATTATTTAAAAGAACTATATATATTTTTCTACAGGTACTGAACAAATTTTAGAAACTCCGAATCAGTCTAGTGGGCCAAACACAATAAGGAAGCAACTTCAGAGTCGGAGATTAGATTGCAGCCAGCCAGATCAGCCACCTGAACCTGACCGATTATTCCAGAGATGTTTCATGGCCTCCATTACAACAATTAACATACAAGGATCCTCATGAGGTTCTTGCTGTTTCTAGTTTGGAATCAATCATTATAAATTGCTGTATGAGTTGTTTGTGTAATTGTTCCACATTATAATATTGCCTCAGACAATGGTTGCAGAAACTTTGTTAAACATTTTTGAAAGTGTAGCTAATGATGTTGGTCTTTAATGTCATGAACAGTGAGCTTTAGATGTGAAAGAAAGATTGGGGAGTGAGGGAAGACATCAATTACGATCGGGGCAGCAAGATTTGACAAAGAATGAAAGAGCTTAAGGAAGTTTCTCTTCAATTTCCTGCAAAGTTGCGAAAGATTCAGATTGACCTGGAGTTTTAGCTGATTACTGATAAACCTGAAATTTTGGATCAAAATTAAGATCATGATATTATCTATTTATCTTTATTGTCTGTGCACAGGAATTTTTAGCCTTTTTTAAAGGCCAAGACCAGTATTTGCTGTAAAATATATAAGGCTGTAGCCATAATGCATGACTTTTATATTTAAGTAAAAACCTTCTTCATGGAGATGCATTCTAATTTGGAGAATTAATTAAGGTCATTGATCACTATATGACAACTTAGTGAATGATCCATTAAGTTAAAAGTATCTGCATTAAATGATAAATTGGGTTGGGCCTCACTTGTAGATGGTTGTGCTATAAATTCAGAGTGTATTTCCTGGAAGTGAAGATAATTCCTGTGTCTTTAATTCTATGAGCCATTGGAAGATTGATTTGATTTTGTAAGAAGTATTTTGATTTCCTTTGTCCCTGGTTGAATGTCAAAAGACACTTGGGTAAATCTTAGGGAGCATTCTTGCACTTCATCAATTTTTTTTTATTCATTCAAGGGTTTTGGGCTTCGCAGGCTGAGCAGGCATTTAATTGCCCACCCCCAAGTGCCCTTCAGAAGGTGGTGGTGAGCTCCCGCTTTGCACCACTGCAGACCTTGAGGTGAGGGTGTATCCACCATGCTGTTAGGGAGGGAGTTCCAGGATTTTGACTCAGCAATGGTGAAGGAATGATGATATATTTCCAAGTAAGGACGGTGTGTGGCCTGGAGGGCAACATCCAGGCAGTGGTGTTTCTATGCTTTTGCTGCCTTTGTCTTTCTAGCTGGTAGAGATCATGGGTTTGTAAGGTATGGTCTGTGGACTCTTGCTGTAGTGTGTCCAGTAGATGGTACAAACTGCTCGTATAAAGAGAAATCTGTGATTATGAGTAGGAATTTTAACAACTGGCTGTGCATGTGTTAATTTTTTTTCTTTGGGTGTAAAGTATGTTCTGAAACTACTATAATCTGTTAGATTACATATTTTGATGGTTATCATTAATAATAAATTTTTATCTTGGTATTTAGCCCGGTTCTGGCAGAATAATTACGACATTGTGAAGGCCCAGAAATCATGACAAGATTCATAACCAATCACTGAACTAAATACAGTGATACAGGTTTTTGCTCAATCTCTGAGATCAATCCATTTTCTGATACCACCCATAAAGTGACACTGGCAGTTTATGTGGCCTTACCACAGATATTCCTTTGTTCTTTCCTCCACTCCTCCTCCATCCAATATGAATAAACTTCTTTACCCACTTTTCCAGATCTGAGGGAGGGTCATTGATTTGAAATGTTAACTTTGTCTCCTTTTCTTGATGTGCCTGGTATCCCCAGCATTTTCTGTTTTTATTTCATGTCAAGTTGAGATTGTTTTTTTTTATAATGGTTATTGGTTTGAACAACTAGACCAATACATCTGTAGTTGTGCCTATCAAAATTTCCAAATTTCATTCAGCTGGACAAATGGCACTGTACATAATGAGGACAAGATGTGTATGTATATAGTATGACCTTGTTAGTCAAAATAGTCACAGTGGGAAATAACAACATCAATTAGAATTAATTACACTGGAAGTGGCAAAGGAGCTGATCAAAGGGCTTTGGAAACAATACACCATTAAATAGTGGAGGCTGGTGAGAAACCATCAGCGGGTAAAGGCCCCATGTTGGCATAAGATCAAAGGAAAAGTAATAATAGCATAAACTTATAATGGCTGGACAACTTACAAAAACAATTTGAATAATAAATTGAATAATAATAAATAAATTGTCAATTCAATTAAATGTGATCTACTAATGATAGATTTCAATATATAAAACATAAATAAATATTTACTCACATATGAATTTGAAAGAGGACACTGAACAAGGGCCAAGAGGCTGGTTCTATGAATCATAGGGACAACATACACTGAATTTTCATATATCGAACCAAGATATCATCAAAGACTAATATTGCTAACAAACATTTCTTACTTGTAATCATAAGATTACTTTAATAATCTTTCATTAACTTATAAAGAGTTGAACTGCAAAAAGAAGTGTTAGTACTGGAGGTGCATATTATATGGATGTTATGGCTATAATAATTATCACCAAAAGTGATAAGTATCTCAATGTCTTGCTCAGACTCCCTGATGTGTTGGAGGGAGGGAATGATTTCTGGAGCTACTTCCGGAGGAATATTGGACACCAAATTTACAATTCTAATTGATGGCTGAGATGGCAATCATTTTGTGGTGTCACAAATGCCAGCCAGACATTCATAAAGGAAGACGCAAGAGAGACTGCAGACTATGGAATCTAGAGCAAAAAACAAACTGTTGGAGGAACAGTATCTGTAGAGACAAAGGGATGGTTGACATTTTGGGTCAAGACCCTGCATCGGAACAAAGGAAACTAGGTGTCCCATTTTGACTCCACAATTAGCAATCACTGTGCCAAGTGATCAGACTTGCACTACAAGACAATATTAATACAACTGAATAGTCAAAGCTATGGTCTTAGATTATTTAAATGTGCTCAATGAGATGCAATATAGTGACTCGCTGGTTAATGATGTCCATAGTGATATCAGGGAGTCTGAGCGAGACATTGAGATACAAGTCTACTGACTGAACATCATTTTAAACTTCAGGGAATGTATTTTGGTTCACTAAAAAGTAGGAAGCCCAGTTGAGTAGTAAATAAAAAGAATCTTACATTAAATTATTTTTAAGGAATGCTTCTCTCCAATTCAATGTTAATTCAGTAGTAGCAAAAGGCCACAATGCTTATGGTTGTTGTTAAAACTTGTTATTTGTTTTAACTTTTCTGTAAAGTCTAAATAACATGTTGTACTGTCTTTGCTTTGCTTTTGTTATAATTAATAAACCTACTTCATTGTGCATACCCTTGGCTATGATGATTATTTATTCACAACAAAGCTCTGGTCAGCTAAATTTCAGTATTTGACCCTTGTGCTTGATCCACAACCAACAAACCAGTTATACATTCAATGAATGGTAATGTCTCTGTCGGCTATATAAAATTGATTGGGAAAATCTAACAAGGTGGTATGTTTATGTGGTAAAACTATAAAATAACAGTTTTCCATTCTTGGCAACCATATCAAATTGCTTATTTTAATTCAATGCTTTATCTAGTACATGCTCCTTAAAGTTATCTAAATCTCTACTTGTGGATTACAAGTGTTGATTACAAATTCTAATGTAAGTAAAGGTATTGGTAACTTTATTTGCTTTGGAAGCTGCGGCTTGTTCTGGGAGGATGGCGTTAGAAAAGTATTTCTGAGTTCTATAGATTCTGGAATTATTCCTGGGGATGTTAGTGAAAGGGAAAATGTTGAAATCTATAATGAAGGATGTCATAACAGAACACCTTCTAACAATAATAGGATTGAGCACAGCCATCATGAATTTATGAAAAGTGTCATTTAACTAATTTCTTTGAGGATGTGATTAGTAGAATTGATAAGGGAGGAACTAGTGGAGGTAGAGGATTTTGATTTTTAGAAGGCCTTTGATAAGGAGGTTTGTCAACAAGGTTAGAGCTTATGGAATTGTTAATATACCGACATGGATTGGGAATCAGTTATTGGACAAAAAGCAAATTGTCATGGTTCTGAGTATTGGACCTCAATTTGGCTCCTTAGATACCTTGTTGTACAGCACATGGATTCCATGCTGGACTGATTGTGTAATGACACACACCTGAGCCTCATCAGGGGCCTAGCATAAGTACCTGGGTTTCTCTTGCACTAGTTGCTAGAGAATTGGTCAACCTTGGGGGGTGTACTTTGGCTCCTGGTTGCTTGGAGTGGTCTACTCTAGAGAGCAGTCCTGTGTTCTCTGTTACTCTTTGAATATCCAGTTTGTGTTGGGATTCTTCTTCAGATCTGAGGCAAGTTTCCTTCCAGTTGCTGCCTGTGTTTGGTCTGGAGGAAGTATCCTGACTCCAGTCTTGTACCAGTGTGCTGTATTTGGGTTCTCTGAGCTTGTTCTTTGCTCAATATTGTGACAGTGTTCACCCCATTGAACACGTTAGCTGTGAACATGTGGAATGAGGAGAAAGATGCAAGGGATCATTTATGGTGGAGATAAGCCATGTGGGGGATGGTAGGCATGAGAAAGCCAGTCTTCTACTCTCACAGGAATGATTACGGCCTTGTAGTATTGTTTGGAATCAAGAAACCCAATCTGATTTTACCAGGCAGACCCTTTACCCCAGTGATTGCGCCCATTGCTAGTGATGCTAAGGCCCAGATCAGTGATGCCTACTGTGGCAGCATCAAGTGTACAGAGATGGCGGATCCTTCTATTGCAGTTTGACTGTACAATTGAGGACAAGGCTCCCACTGTGGATGTCATTTGAGCCTACACCTGAAAACTCTATTGGGTGTGAATGTGGGATCCGCACCATGAATAGTCATAGAATTGTTGAGCAATACAGCACAGAAACAGGTCCTTTGATCCAATGAGACCGTGTTGACCGCCAACCCCCACTTAGGCTAATCGTGCACTAATCCCATTTTATTCTCATGACATGATAGAAAAATGGTGGGGCTATGTGGGAGGGAAGGGTTAGCTAGATCTTAGAGCAGGATGAAATGTCGGCACAACATTGTGGGCTGAAGGACCTGTACTGTGCTGTAATGTTCTATGTTCATTCCCATCAACTCTCCCCAGATTCTACCCTCACCTACTCACTATGGTCAATATACAACATTCAATTAGCCTACCAACAACACAGCTGTGGCATGTGGGAGAAAACTGGAGCACCCGGGGGAAGCCCACATGGTCACAGGGAGAACGTGCAAATTCCACAAAGATAGCACCAGAGGTCAGGATTGAATCTGGGTTTCTGGCACTGCGAGACGGCAACTCTACTGGCTGCTCCAATGTGCTGTGGGATTGTGCTGGGACCCAGCATTGATCTGAAAGGCCAACTGGCCTCCTGTAATGTTGTAAGGACATTGGAGAGAACATGTTGTGGAAAAGGAACTGATGATTTCCTGGTACTGATTGAGTGATCCGAAGTGAAATGCATGGGCTCACGTCTTCCTCCTAAACGTACTGCAGATGAGTGGAGGTCTATCTGTGCATGACGTGATTTACCTGAAGGGGTTGTTCCTGACAATGGTCTCCAGTCTCTATCTAATCTTATCACAAACTTTCTAAAATAGTATTAACATATTCCCATTCTTTTGTATCACTTGGCTTTAAATGGAGCAGAACAGTTAAGAAAGCTCTTAAGTAGAAATGTGACAGGGTTATTCAAAACTCAGCAAGAAAGAGCACTCAGCGATCATCTCACTGAACAACGATCCTGACCTCGGGTGCTGTCCGTGTGGAGTTTGCACGTTGTCCCTGTGACCACGTGGGTTTTCCCCCGGGTGCTCCGGTTTCCTCCTCCATCCCAAAGGCCTGCTGGTTGGGAGGTTAATTGGCCACTAAATTGTCCCTGGTGTATAGGTGAGGGGTAGAATCTGGGGGGGGGGGGAGTTGATGGGAATGAGGGGAAAATAAAATGGACTTGGATAGGATTAGTATAAAGGGGTGGTAGATGGACTGAATGGCCTGTTTCCACCTGCATCTCTCTGAGACCATCTGTGCTAGTACTTAGTTGTCCACATCTAAATCTCTCAGTGTGACCCTCTTTTCCCTTCTTCATTTATTTGTCCAGCCTCCCACTAAATGCATCCCCACTGTTCTCTTTGACCGCTGCCTCCGATAGTGATGTCTGCAGTCTCGCTGCACTTTCCATGAAGAAGTCGTTCATTAACTGTGTATATTGATAGGATTAGTGCAGGATTTGTGTAAATTGGTGCTTGATGGTCTGTGCAGACTCAGAGGTCCAGAGGATTTATTCCCATGCTGAATTACTCTCTGACTCTGTGCCTAGGCAGTAGAGTAGAAAAGCAGGGATCTTATGTTGAATCCTTGTGGTGTAGTGATTAGCATAACACTTTTACAGCACCAGCAACCCAGGTTCAATTCTGGCCGCTGTCTGTAAGGAGTTTGTACGTTTTCCCCATGTCTATGTGGGTTTCCTCCAGGTGCTCAGGTTTCCTCCCACATTCCAAAAAGACGTATGGGTTAGGAAGTTGTGGGCGTGCTAGGTTGGCGCCGGCAGCGTGGCGACACTTGCAGGCTGCCCCCAGAACATTCTACGCAAGTTGCATTTCACTCTGTATTTCGATGTACATACGACAAATGAAGATATCGTATCTTAGTCCACAACTAGAACATTGTGGACAATTCAGATGATGCAGGAAGGACATGAAGGGTCTTGAGAGATTCAAAGAATGGTTTACTGGAATGAGCAATTCTCTTATTCAGATGATGTTGATGGCACTGGCCGTAACACACACAGCACTGGAGGAACTCAGCATGTCAGGCAGCATCCATGGAGAGAAATGGACAGTCAACGTTTTGGGTTGAGGCCCTTCATCTGGACACGCCTGACCCTCTACCAGGGGTTTAGGATTACAAAAAAACTTGCATTTGAACTGCCCTAGATTCTGTATCAATAGTCTAGCAGTCTAGTACCCAGTCTGATAACTTAACCACTGCACTATCCCACCCACGACAAGAGTACATTGGAAAATATGGAATCATTAGCCATGGGTGAGTACCAGAAGACTGGAGTTTGGCTAAATTTGTGCCTTTATTTAAGAAGGGCTGCAAGGATAAGCCAGGGAACTTCAGGCTGATGAGCCTGACATCAGTGGTGGGAAAGTTTCGGCAGAGGATTCCAAG
>JARFYF010000063.1:28985809-28999129 GCA_030265395.1 Rhina ancylostomus | reverse complement strand
CCCCCCCAACCTTTTTATTCTGGCTTTCTCCTCTCTATATTTCAGTCCAGATAAAGGGTCTCAATCCAAGATATTGACTGTCCATTTTCCTCCATAGATGCTGCCTGACCAGCTGAGTTCCTCCAGCATCTCATGCGTTGCTCCAGATTCCAGCAACTGCAGTCTCTCCTGTGACAAGAAGGGCTCTGACTGGAGCTGCCAGTGAGGTGCTTAGGATTTGGATGGCCTCTTCCTGTGCTTCAAAGGAAGCTGAAAGCTGCATCATCAGCTATTACATTGTAGGAGTACCAATGTCACCCAGAACTGAGGTATATGTGATTTTCAGCCTGGAAATGTTGCACTTAAAGCTTCACATTGCAGGACATTGACTGCAGATGGGCTGCCCCATGTTCGTTGATGTCTCTTGTTTCCTATCAGACAGAGTGGACAACTTGCCAAATATCTCCCTTCATACCACAACAACCTTTCTTTGTATGCTCCCTGTGTGGTTGTCATCTAAATCTTCAAGGGTGGGACTAATATGCGGCATATCCATGACTGATGGATATGAAGTTGATGCATTAGTTTCCCAGTCCTTCTGGCCTAATCACAGCTAGGTGTGTCTCTCCATGTAAAAACAGCAGCTCTGATCCAGCCTTTGCACTGTCAATATCTGACTGTACTCGATAAGATGCAATGATGCAGCATTTTCCCCCTCCTCCGGGGTGGTGCCTTTACTCTGTGGGGCGGGAGCTGGTGTTTGAGTGGGAGTGATAATGGTGACTGACTGAGCAGCCTCCACTGAAGACAAACTGAAGGGCATTATCATAAATTATGATAATTAAATTATAACCTTCTTAGAATGAGTGCAGGATCAAACAGGCAGATTGAAAAGTGAGAACAGGTGATATGTTAAAGCTCCATTAGATAATTGCATACCTTATATACTTGTCCTCCTTGGCTCCAGCAACTCCAGTCAGCACTCTTCTTGTTGTTGTCACCTGGGAGCAGACGGCTGTTCCTCAGGCATGGAAAGATTCCACTTGGTCAGTCTTAATGAAGAGGTGAGCTGGCACCGTGGTCCCAGTGCCTGGTAAAGATGAACCCTTGGCTCTTGCCTAGTGAGTCATCTGCACTAGGAGAATCCCCCTGAGGTTCATTGCAGAGGGCCTTGTCTTGGAAAACAAGGAGGAAGTTATTATCAAACTGCTAAAGTGACTTGATTGTGTGAGTAGAAGTAATATGAGCAGAAAATGCTGGAAATGCTCAGCAGGTCAGGCAGCATCTTTGGGGGAAGAAAAAGAGTTTGCATTTCAAAGACTCTGTATCAGGATCTTTTTCTACAGATGCTGTCTGACCTGCTGAATGTTTCCAGTGCTTTGTGTTTTTATTTCAGATTTCTAGCATCTGCAAATTCTTGACTTCCTTTAGAATTAATGTAATGTGTGATTTGAGTTGTGCAAGTTATTTAGAATGACTTGGGCATTGAAAGGGCAATTGGAGAAATGGCAGCTTCTTGTGGAACAGTGAATACCCTCTGGTACTTTTGGTCATCTGCTTGATTTTATTCTGCCTTGTCTGCACAAGCTGATTTAAGTTTCTTTGACTGCTGCTAGCTTCCAATTTTCTTCCATTTCTGTTAATATCAGTACCAGAGCTAATCCAGTTTCAGGGTAAAAATGGAAAACAGCAAAACAAGCAAGTATAAATGGATTGCATCTGGTTGGAAAGGTGTAATGAGTAGTGTGCCACAGGGATCAGTGCAGGAATCTCAACTTTTCAATGAAGGTATGGTTGGTAAACTTCTTGAGTGTTTAAAGATGGGGAAAAAAATAAGTTATGAAGAGGATGTAAGGAGGCTACAACATAGATAACTTAAGTTAGTGGGCAAAAATCTAGCAAATGAAGTATAATGTGGAAAAATGTCAGCAGCAAACATTAAAACAAAACATATTATCTACATGATGAGATAGTGTAGGAGAGGGATCTTGGTGCAGAGGGATCTCAGGAAGGCGGCATCTATCATATAGGATCCCCACCATCCAGGTCATACCCTCTTCTCGCTGCTACTGTCAGGCAGGAAGTCCAGAAGCCTGAAGTCCCACACCATCAGGTTCAGTAACAGCAACTTTTCTACAACCATCAGCTTCTTAAACCAACCCGCACAACCTTACCTCTACCTTGGCAAAGGAATACTACAGACAAGCTCTTGCACTACCATGGACTTGTCTCTGATTGTGTCTTTTTTGTTTGCACCGATATCTCATGTTTGCACAGTCATCTGTCTGTCTCTCTGTCTGTCTCTTTCTCCAAGTATGTGTTTCTCTCTCTCTCTCTCTCTCTCTCTCTGTCTCTATCCCTCTGTCTTTTTTCTCTATGTATTTTATCTTCCACAATAAGCTTTGTTGCAGCCTCTTAGCAAATGCAAATGTAAAAATAGTACACCTACTGTTTTCCCCAGTATTCATGGCGTATTGGATTTCTTCAAAGAATTAACATAAATTCACTTTCATAAGATCATGTTGTCTCTGCCTGATTACCTTGTATTTTTCTAAGTCCCTCTTGGCAACATTTTTATTAACGTCTTCCAACATTTTCCCTATGACAAATGTTAAGCTAAATGGCCTGTAGTTTCCTCCTTTTGTTTCCCTTTGTGAATAAATGAGTTGCATTCACTATTTTCATGTGAATCCAGGAAATGTTGGAAAATTAAAGCCAACATATCAACTACATCCCTAGCCACTTTTTTTAAAAGATCCTAGAATGAAGTCCATCAGGTCCTGAGCACCAGTCAGACTGCAGCTCCATCAATTTGCTCAGCTCTGCTTGTCTGGTGATTTAACTTTTCCCAAGTTCATCCCTCTCTTCCAATTCCAAACATTTTACAGACATTTCTGGGATGTAACTTGTATCTTTCCTAGCAAAATATCTGTTTTAATTCATCTCCCATCTCCTTATTTATGGTTACTAATTCCCCAAACACAAATTCAGTGGGACCAATGAACACCTTGTTAAATTATCTTTTTAAAAAATCTATAGAAACGCTTTTATCTTTACTTTTCCAGCTAGTTTTACCCCCAATGTCTTATTTTTCCATCCTTATTAATCTTTCAGTCATTCTTTGCTGCTTTTGATATTCTGTCTAATCTTCTCACCTGCCACCTGTCTCTGTGCAATTACATGTTTTCGCTTTAAGTTTGATAATATCTTCACTTTTTTTTAGTTAACTGCAGATCTGCTTGGATTTTTTTAACTTGTTGGAATGTACCTTTTCAGTGTTTCCCAAAAGATTCCCTTAAATATCTGCCACAACATCTCAATTGATAGGCACGGTAGTGTAGTGGTTAACATAATGCTTTACAGCACCAGCGACCCGGGTTCAATTCTGGCCACTGTCTGTAAGGAGTTTGTATGTTCTCCCCATGACTGCGTGGGCTTCCTCTGGGTGCTCCGGTTTCCTTCCACATTCCAAAGACGTACAGGTTAGGAGCTGTGGGCATGCTACGTTGGCACCAGAAGCATGGCGACACTTGCGGACTGCCCCCAGAACACTCTATGCAAAAGATGCATTTCACTGTGTGTTTTGATGTACATGTGACTAATAAAGATATTTTATCTTGGATGCTATTTTAGAGCAAAATTTCATTCCAATATTCTCTTCAGTTGACAGTAGAATGACAAATAAGGATTTCCACATGCAACCTCTGAATTCTCCCAGCCATACCCTGTGACTGTATTGAAAGAGCTACAGAAACCCTGAGTAGAAAAAAAATTAATGTAATCTTTCATGGTGTTTCCATAATTCCTCTATCAAACATTTGGTGGATGTGGGAGGAACTCATGGAAATTAATATTTCCAGTAGTCTAGGGTATGACCAGTTACAATTTGATGTCATGAATTTTTGAAATTTTAAACCTCACTTTTGAACATTAAATTGACATTTTGTTAGCTCAATGCATGATAGAGCTGATTTCCACAATCTTGGACCTTGACTATGATTGGCTGGTATCCATAAATTATGGGTGAGAGGATGACCAACATGGACAGTTGAGAATCTAGTTTCTGATTCCATTCTGAAAGACATCAGACATCTGAACTCCGTCTTGATTTGTGATCTTTGGTGCAATATCTGGGAGCAGATTAATCAGTATAAATGCTGTGGCAGTATAAAAGCAAGCTTCAACACTGCCAGTGATGGCTGGCAGAATCTACCCAGTAAGTTTGAGACTTCTGTATTAGTGATGGAGTACTGAAATCTGCAGGCATTTGGTAATATTTGAGAAGTGCTGGCAGTTCAGCAACCCAGCAAAATCCAGGCCAATATATTCAGTTGTGCATCCAATCTACAAATGTACACCATATGGTCTACATTGGGTACAGAATATTGTCAAGCACAGTGCTTCCATTCAAAAATATTGCATAGCACCAACAAGCAATTTTCACCATATACAGATCACTAGCAAAGCCTGTGACAGTGACCAATGCTGGTCTACTATAGGAAGCAGCAAATAAAACCTGCTTCTCCCACTGCTTTATAGCACCTGCAATGTCATAGAATGAAAAGCTTTGTGCTTATAATTTGTACAGCTATTGGTAGTCATATTAAAATCAGTTTCTAGCCAACTACTAAGTGTATTTAAAAAAAACTGTCAAAGGCTCTTTAGTCCATAAATGTTGAAAATATTTTAGATGAAAGATTCTTGTAACCTTGCAGCCTCAGAATAGACAGGAGTATAATATTTGTATGAATATGAAACTCCAAATCATAATTCTCAGAGATTCTCTTGTGTTCTAATTTTAACTTGTTAATTGATGTTCCCTATTGTAATTGGTGTTATCAGACAAGCCAATAGTTTACTATGATCTTTAGCCATAATTCAGTAAATTGCAATTGAATAGGGTGTCACTCAGCAAGGCAATTGTGAAGTTTGCCAATAGGGTGTTGACATCCTATCAACAGCAACATGTATCCAGTGTGGATGGATTGATGAATGTGTTGTATTATCTTCCTGGGTGTTTAGCTTGCATTATGACCTGACTGGCTGGACTCTGATGTAATGAAAACTTGTTCTGGCTATTAAATTGAGGGTACTTTGAAAGCTATATGGGTTGAATTAATTGTTCCTTGCACCCATAGGAATGTTGTCAGTGCACTGAATGAGATCAAACTATTTTGTTATCAGCTTCCACTAAGAAGGATATGCATTGTGTATGTCCCCTGAGCAGAACGTCAATATGGCCACAGTCCTGTGATGCTGAAATAAAAATAGTAAATACTAGAACACGTCAGCAGGTAAGGCAGCCTCTGCATAGAGAAACTGAGTTAACGTTTCACTTTGATGACCTTTCATCAGTTCTGATACTGTCTGACCTCCAGCAATTTTTAATTTCAGATTTCCACTATCTGCAGTTTTTTATTTCTCATCTGATGCCACTTGAAACTGTTCAGTCAAATGAAAGTCAAGATTAGGTTGACTCCGTTCACTTGCTTTGGTTGTGAGGTGGGGGTAGGGATTGAGGTGTGGGGGAAATGTGGTTTGAGCCTTAGGATGACAACTTTGAAAGAGGTATGGACAATGCTCATTAATGTCAGCTGCAATTGCACATTGGTTGCTAAGGCCTTTCAGGTGTTCAATGCGAAGTGCATGCCAGAATATGAAGGGGAAAGCACTTTATTCCTTTCTACTATGATATGCTGCATTCTAATTGGATGAATCTCAGGGAATGAGCCCATCATGCATTTGGATTTGACTAACATATTTATCTTCACAAATACATTGTATGAGAAGGTTCTAATCATACTTTAGGTCCTTTCTCCTAATGGGAATGGAACTGGTGACGGTAACCTTTTCAGTTTTTTTTGGATGTGAACAACACTGGGTTATTAGCATTCATTGTCTCAGATGTGTTAAAATGAGCAGCTGAATCATGTGTGTCTGTGGTTGTGTGCATTCAGACACTGAAAGTGAGGGACTGAAACTGATAATTATCCTTACACAAATCATGAAGTAGATACTGCCTGGCCTACTGAGTTCCTCCAGCATCATCGTGTTTTTCATCTAGATTCCAGCATGTGCAGTCCTTTTTCTTCATTAAGAAAATGTAATTGAGGAATGAAAATAAAAATGTTTAGCTGACCCAACAAAGGGTATAGTTGTGGTACTAACCAGAATCTCAATGCTGCCTATCTATTATTACAGCATTCATTTTGTCTGAAAGTCTACCTTAAAAAGATGTCTATGTGATGATATTGTCTTCTGCCTGCTGAGCTAAAAACCAGTAAACACTCTATAGACTTTGATGTTGGATGCATCAAATGTTTTAACCAAAGGATCAGAGTTTGCTGATCGTGAATCAATGGTTCCACTGAAATCTACAAGTCAGCTTAATCCTGATTTCTGCACCTGTGTATAGCTGCACAGAAATCTCACTCCACCACTTGATTCCCCACTGAGTCTAGGGACAGAGCACAAATATCCTGAGCTGAGGAGTTGGGAAAATTTTGTTTCTGACCCCTTGGAATTATGTCAGGAACAGCTGGCATACAAGGCATGAACCCAATAATTGGAATGGAATTCCTAATGTTGATTGAAAAATGAAGTCGAAGTGAATTTTTTAATTTTACTTAATACATTTAATTAATATCTGGCAATTAAAGTGCTTTAACTATACACTATTTTTAAAGGATTTTTAAAAAATTGCTTAAATCCTTTTGAACAGTTTTTATACTTTCAGGGCGGTCATTTTAAAACTGAGGTGCAAAGGAACTTCGGATGGTGGTGATTCTCTGGAATTCTTGAATCTGGAAGGTTGTGGAGGCTAGATCTTTGGGAATATTTGAAGAGGAACTAGGTAGATTTTTGAAGGATCAGGTAATTGAGGGGTATGTGGAAAAGGGACAATAGAAGAGTTGAGGCCCGTGCTGGGTCAGCCACGTTGTATTGAATGTCGGGGTCAGTTTGAGTGGCCTATTCCTGCTCCTATTTTCTTGTTTGTCAAAAGGCCATCAGGGCATTGGGGGATGGAGCTTTAGAATCCCCTACCTGAAGCATGGTTCCCACTCCTGAATTGCTCAGCCAGGTCTCCAGGCCAATTGAAACTGTGGGGCCATAGAGAAGTGAGTCTGCTGGAGAAGCAAGGAAAGTGAGTGTGGGTGGTGGGCCAGATCAATCGCTTCTTCTGAAGCAATGTACTGTTTTAAATTTGTTGCCCATTTGTCTTCGATTTGCATGTAAACTTGAGCATTATTTTTTTGACATGCTTTGAGAAGTGTTTCTGGTTTTGAGTAAATTTAAATCCTTAACTTTTTTTGCCTGAGGCTTGCAATCTGGGAATATCAAATAAGTATTTAGCACAAAGTTCAAGATCATCCAGAAATGGGAGTAACTTCAAATTGCATTGATGTTTAGGTTAGAGATGTAGGTGTGATTTCGTTTGACTAATGCTTGTGCAATTTATATAAGATGAGATTAAATCTTTGTGAATTATGTTACTGCTACAAAATGGTGATGGTTTAAAATAAAATGAAATTTTTTTTGGAGTATTTTACTGGATTATAGGTAGAAATTGCTATTGACTTATGCAGATTAAATTTAAGATTGTGGTCTTGTTTAAAATCAATGTGAAAATTTACTGAAGCAGAGTATTCTGAAACCTAAGATCTGCGATTTTTGTAATTGCCCTCTCAGCTTACGACAAGTAAATAATGAAGTCATAAATTCAGTAGACAGATAAAACATTAATTTATGATTGAATATAAAATGATGCAGGGGAAAGATTTTTTTGTTGCTTTCAAAGTTATAGGAGACTTCTGGTGTCCAACTGAATTTCTTTAAAAAGACTCAGCAAATGCTTTGGAGTCACAAGTTTGTGGGAAGCACTGATCTTCCTTTCCTGTATGTAGGTGTGCTAAAGACATTGATTCACTGTGAAATCTAACAGTGGGATTTGTACAAGCATTTTGAAAGATGTCTGAAGATAGACAATGTAATTTGTCACTTTTTAAAGAATTGCCCTTATTTTACTTATTGTGGATTTTTTAGTTTTTTAAAAAAAGCAATACAAATTAAATTGAGAGCTTGACTTTGGTTATTGTTCTAAAGTGTAAAATTCTCTAGCCCAGGGCAGTTGATGATCACATAAGTAAATGCTTTTTTTAAGGCTAGCTAATACCAGTGGTTCAAAAGCTTGCAATGGTACAGATCATGTTTATGAGATGATCCCTGCCAACTGAACAAATATATTGATTAATGATGCATGTAACAGCAGGAATTAGTGCCATAATTACAGTAATTATTCTTGTTCAATTTTCATGTTGTGAATGAGGCTCAAATAAAGCATTGCTCTGCTTTAGAACAGCATGAATATGTTGTAATTACAATCTTTTTGGACCTGACAAGTAATGTGATTAGTAAGAATTTGAAACAAAAGCGAGGACAAAGGCTTTAAGTAAGAACACCGAAATAATATTGTTCAAATTGCAGTATGGGAAAAGAGTGTGAACAGCTTTTTTAAATTATGAAGAATTTGGGCAGAGCTAATGAGGTGGTTTGAACTAAAAACTGTCACTGAGATCAAAAACAGGGATGAGGATATATTTGGAGAATTGGCAACTTGGGGGAATTTTTTTGAACTGTGATTAATTGAATCAGAAAACATTGCAACTTTCAGGAGGAAGATGGATGAATGTCTCAACAAGACAATGGTATTACTTTGACTGAGGAGGCATCTGTGGAAGGAGAAATTGGTCAATATTTCAGGTCAAGGAGCCCCCATCAGAATTGGAAAACCTGAAGAATTAAGTTTTGAGTTGCAGGGAGGGTGAGGGAGGAAGGGACGGACAGGACAAAGGGTTGGTGGATTAATTGTCCACCATAAATTTGTTCATAATGTATAGCTGAGTGGTAGAATCGAGAGGTAGGGAAAAATTAGTAGTTGATGGCTGGCACATGCTCAGTGAGCTGAAGGGCCCATTTCTGTGCCGAGCCTCTTTATGACTCCGTCTCTGATAGGGGGAGGCCAGGATTGCTAAGGTGACCTCCTGCTTATGAAGCTTTCTGGCTGAGGTATTAATGAGAGATATTAGAGAAAACAAAGGGACATATAAAAGATGTGAAATACAAGCTGGAACTGTTGCAGAGAACTGAAATCAACAACAAAATGTTGTAAGTACCCAGAAGATCAGCCAGTGTCCATGGAGAGAGGAAAAACTAGGTTAACATTAATATTAATTGTTTCCTTTAGAGTGTTGCAGCTAAGGGGTAATGGCTAAGAGGTTTTGAGGAGAATTGTGGAAAAATGTTTTCATCAAGAGGATGGGATTAGTGTAGATATGAATTTGATGGTCAGCATGGACTTGGTGGGACAAAGGCTCTGTTCCTGTACTATAATGATTCTGTCTGAATGAATCTAATTCAAGAGTGCAGATCTTCAGTACTATAGCAGGATGTAGTCTGTTTCTGTAGCCTTTATTGTAGCAACTTCTTGACATTGTGTGGAATGAAAAACATTGACTATTACAAACTGGCATCTGTGACGATGGGATGTGAGGAGGAAACTGAGATGGATCACCAGCTGGCTTTTGTGGCTGAATATGGTGGTGACTGCTTCAGCCTTGCCTTTAGCACTTGCACATTAGACCAACATTGAAGACTCTAAGTTAGAAAAGACTTGAAATACTCTACAAGTCAGGTAGCATCTGCAGAGAGAGAAACAAAGTTAATGTTCTAAATTGATTACCTTTCAACACAACTGAGAAATGTTAGAGGTAAAATGAGTTTTAAGATGCAGAGAGAGGGTAGGAATGGAGTGAACAGAGCAGTAGGTATCTGACTGCAACTGTGGTTACTGGGGTCCAAGTGACGTGATCTGCCCTGCTATAACTATCAAATCTTGCTTGACGTATTCAATTGGCTGACGTTAGATTTAGTTGCATTTTAGCCGATTAGGTTACCCTCAAAATTAATTTGTCTTTTTACTTTCAGTTATAAGTTTCCTTCAAAAAGGAAAATTCCTGACTTTCTAAACTGTCAAAGTTGCATTGTGTTCGCTCTGTGATCAGCAGGATGATAAGAATTAGAATGTTAAAACATGACCAAAACATTAATAAAAAGATATATTTCATGGCAATAATTATATCTACAGTATTTGATTTATTTTCTCCTGAAATTTATACTGAGATGTATTTACCCTTAAAGAGTCATAGCATGGAAGCAAGACCTTATTTTTCTTTGGTATTATTATTGCCATGTGTACTGAATTACAGTGAAAAGCTTTTGTTTGTGTACCATCCAGGTAGATCATGCCATACATAAGTATATTGAGATAGTAAAAAGAAAACTGAATATAGAATACAGTGTTGTAGCAACAGAGTGCAGTGCAGGTAAACAAAAGTGCAAGGGCCACAGCAAGGTATATTAGGAGATCAAGGATTCAGCTGTCTGTCAGTCTGATAACAGTGGGATAGAAGCTGTCCTTGAGTCTGGTGGTATGTGCTTTCAAGCTTTTGTATCTTCTGGCTGACAGGAGAGTGGAGAAGAGAGTATGACCAGGGTGGGAGGGATCTTTGATTATGCTTTCCTGAGACAGCGGGAAGTGTGGATAGAGTCAATGGTGAGGAGGCTGGTTTGCGTGATGGACTGGGCTGCATTCACAACTCTCAGCAATTTCTTGCAGTCTTAGGCAGAACAGTTGCCATACCAAGCTGTGATGCATCCGGAAAGGATGCTTTCTATAGTACATCTGTTAAAATTGGTAAGAGTCATTGCAAAAAAAAAAATCTCAATCAAAGTTGTGAGGCCCAATTTCCCATGCACAAAGCTGTGCTGACTATTCCTTATCAGTCCTTGACTTTCCAAATGCTGGTAGATCCTGTCTCTCAGAATCCCCTCCAGTAACTTTCCTACCACTTATTTAGGCTGACTGGCCTGTAGTTCCCTAGCTTGTCCTTGCTACCCTTCTTAAATGAAGGCACAATATTATCCATTCTCCAGTCTTCTGGTACCTTGCCTGTGGCTAAAAATGATACAAATTTCTGTGCCTGGGCCCCTGTAATTTCTTCCCTAGCTTCCCACAATGTCCTAGGACAAACTTGGTCAGGCCCTGGGGATTTATCCATGCTTATGTGTTTTAAGATCACCAGCACCTCCTCTTATATAGTGTGGATATGTTTCGAGACATCGCTGTTCTCTTCCCTGAATTGCCTAGCTTACATTGTCATTAAACATTCATCAGCTATGTTACTTTTAAACATTTTGAGTTAAGTAATGTCTGATCAAAGTGTTTTCTGATGTAGAATTCTTCTTTTACTCTGTTAATTAGCTTCAATTTTCAAAGAATGCATGGGACTTCTAGCCCTTTTCTATGAATTATATTGTACTTATTAAGCTGCAGGGATAGTAAGTATGAATTTTCAACTTTTCCCACCTGAATTTTAAATTCCATACTCTAGTATTCTGTAGAGTTAATTTTTGGCATAGTATCAGATACATCTTATTAAAGAGTCAATTAAAATGAATGACTGAATGAACACTTTCACATTCTGAAGCAAAATGAAAAGATTGAAAGTAAAACATACCACACAACACAGAATGGACAACAAGGCTGAAATCTGTTGGTTTAATTTGTTGGCTGCTGATCGTGTTTCTTGGCTCCCTATTGATTTATCTTCACTACTTGTTTGTATTTGAGGGAATTGCCTATTATTTTCTGAGCCAATTTACGTGCAGGCATGGGCAGGTTAACGGGGATGGCAAAATCAGTTGCATGGAAGCATGGTATCAGCCATCATGTATCATTGCATTGGCTTTTCTAATATCAAATAATAACACTACATATCTGAGTCAAGTTAAAAAGCGTAATCTATTTCTTAATATCCATAGCTGAAGAATTATCCAGTGACATTCTACAAATTTAAGAATCCAGTTGTGTTACATACACAATTATATTTTGATCTAAATGGGATATTATGGTCTTTGACTGTTGCAATAATTCAAAGCAAAATTAGAATACTTTTGGTTAGAACTGAAATAAAAGAAACAAGTTCTCCCTGTGATTGTTAGTTTCCCCTGGGATCTCTGGTTTCTTCCCTCATTGCAAAGACATGTTGATAGGTTAATTGGTTCCTGTAAATTGCCCCTAATGAAGTTAAGTGGCAAAAAGAATCAAAAGAGTGGGTGGGCAATCAAGAATCTATTGTAGTATCTTGTTTCAAGATGTGTTCTAAACCTTTTTGCAGTTCTGTGGGGAAAACACTAGTAGTTACATGATGAACTGCTGACATTTCTCAAGAAAATCTAGACCATTGACATTTCCTTCAACTAATGTTGGAATGCCAAGAACTATCGTCCAATCCCTGCCACAAGTTCTACTCTGTTGGCATGGAATGCATCCTTCCAACTGATCACCATCTTGCACAGAAAGAAACTTTGAAGTTTCTATGTCTGTCTTGACCCTGTACTGGGCTACTAACAGCACTCCCACCCCAACATCAAGACAGTCTACTCATCGGTGATATTGCCCATGTTTCTCAGATTGCCTCCATCAATGCCTTTTTTCCACTTCAGTAAACTTGACTATTCTAATTATCTCCATATAGCAGCCCCCACCCCTCTTGCAACTTCCACAAACTTCAGCCTATCCAAATTCTATCAATTATATCTTAACTTAGACCATCCCATTTCTCCATCACTCCTGCTCTCTCACTTGCATTGTCTCTTAGTCTAGCAATCCCTTGTTATCAAAAGGTCTTGCGCTCTCTCTCTTATATATTCTCCTTCAGCTCTATTGGTTTTTATGCATTCCTCTGAAACTGACTTGCTGGATGTTTCCTATCACCTCCATCTTATTACTGGTGGTTGGACCTTCAGTGGACTCAGCCAGGACCGAAACTCCCTATTTATCGATTTCTCTCCCTAAACAACTACTTTAAGATGCTGTTTAAAACTGGCTTTTTCAACCAATCTTTTGGTCACCAGTCATAACAGGGCCTTTGTTTTGGTGTGAATTTTGTTCTGCTTTACAGTGCAATTAACCAATTTGGTGTGTTTTACTGCATTAAAGATCTATATATTTATGTTATTGTATTTGCAATGTCAGTTAAACTACAAATGTAATCAAATATCAGTTAATGAAATTGACTCTGATTAATACTCATAATTTACATGTGCAATTGACCTAAGCCAGTTAACGGCAAATCCCTTTATGGATCACATCAGATTAAAATATGCAAGGATACTGAATGGAAGGAGCTGTTCACCATGAGGGGACTAACCCTCTATGGAGACGTACAAAAACAATTCATGCAGTATACCAAAGCCGAGGTGAATCCAACTTGACCTTGA
>JARFYF010000063.1:28938576-28963012 GCA_030265395.1 Rhina ancylostomus | reverse complement strand
TCTGTGGATGGAAGGATTAAGAAGGTTACAGGTCAGACACTGGCAAATGGGACTAGCTTGGATGGGCACCTTTAGTCAGCATGGGATCCATTGGGCCGAAGGGCCTTTTTCCGCACTGTATCACTCTGTGACACCTTCCTGCACTAAACCCATTTCCTGTGATCTTACTATCTGAAAATCAGCCGGTCTGGTCTCCGCCGCTGCATTCAGTGGGTGAACTTCCACACCTCTAGGGGAGAGACTCCAAAATCAGTTCTCCCCACCTCCGTCCACAACGGCCTGCCCCTTGTCCCAAGACTGACCCCTGGTTCCAGACGCTTGGGTCAGGGGAAACATCGCCTCCCCTCCCCCCATCTACCCTGGCAAACTCTTTGTTCCAATGGAGTCATCGCTCCCGCTCCCAAACCACAGAGAGTAGAGCCCCAGTGTGTGTAATCACCCCCCACCTCCCCCCTGTGTAACCCCAACCCAGAGATACCAGCTGGGTGAACCTTTGCTGCGTCCCTTCATCGTGTCTGTCCTTCCCTGGGAGGGAGATCAGACTGTACACAATATCCCAGCTGTGGCCTCACCAAACTCCTCCGTACTTGGAGCTAGATGTCCAGTCATCTTCACCAACCCTCCTGCAGTAACACCGAACGTCCTGTCGGCCTTCCTCATCTGTAGCTACAGGTAACGTTCGGTGACGTACAAGGACACCAGTTCTCCTCTGACTGACAGAGTGCAGTGATGTCCTGGGGAGAGGTCAACCACTGCTCTGCGTTTCTTGAGTTCGGCTGAAAGGTGATCTCATTGAAAGATATAAAATCCCTACAGGTTCAATAGGGTATATGGTTGTAAAATTGTAAAGTTATGAGAGGCAGAGGGTAAATAATCAGAACATTCTGACTGGTTGCATCACCGCCTGGTACGAAGGATCACAAGAGGCTGCAGAGGGTTGTAGACTCAGCCAGCTCCATCACTGACACAACCCTCCCCACCATCGAGGACATCTTCAAGAGGCAGCGCCTCAAGAAGGCGGCATCCATCATTAAGGACCCTCACCAATTGGGACATGTTCTCTTCTCGTTACTATCATAAAGGAGGAGGTACAGGAGCCTGAAGAGCCAAACTCAATGATTCAGGATTCCCCTCCACCATCTGATTTCTGAATGATCCACAAACTCATGAAAACTACCTTATTATTCCTTTTTTTTGCACTGTTTATTTATTTTTTGTAATGTATAGATTTTTATGTCCTGCACTGTCCTGCTGCTGCAAAACAACAAATTTCATGTCATATGTCAGAGATAATAAATCTGATGCTGATAACCCTCAATCAGAATTTATCCCAATTAGAAACAGGAATTCCATGAGGAAGATGCACAATCTGTGGTTAACAAAGGGGTCAAGGATAATGTTAAATTGAAAAGTAGGGCAAAGTGACCAGAGCTGTGGTCGGCTTGAAATTTTTAGAATCAGCAGTGAAAGTCTAAAAATTTCACAGAAGGGAGTAACTTGACTTTGAGGAAAAACTTGCATGTGACATCAAAACAAACAGTAAGAGTTGACATGGATAGATAAGTGGGAAGAAGATGGCTAAGGTAGGTGTGGGACCTCCAGAGAAGGACGACAGGAAACAAAGAAATGGAAACTATATTAAATCAATTTTTTCCCATCAGTCTTCACTGTGGAGGACACTGCGAGTATCCCTAAGATAACAGATGCCAGTTTCAAATAACAGGAGGAACTTGTAAAAATCCCAATCACACAGGGAAAAGTATTAGAGAAACTTTTCACACTCCTTTGTTTGTTTTCTCACTTTCTAACTACTGCCATAAATGCAACAACCAGATGACCTTTATAACTTATCCCCACAGCAACCCCGGCCTCACCCGATCACAGATATTACCTTTGTTCAATCCATCCCTCTCCTATCTTCTCTACAAAATAAAACAAACTTGCTTCCTCTCTTTCTCTGTTCTATTGAGGGGTCTTCCCTTGAAACACTTGTTTCCCTTTCCACAGATTCTTCCTTACCGGCGGAATGTTTCCAACATTTTCTGTTCTTATTTCAGATTTCCAGCATCTGCAATTTTTTGATTTTCATATTAAACAAATCAAATTATGCTTTTAGCAAAAGCAAAATTCTTGGTTTTCCATTCTTTCACAGCCAGTTAAATGCATCCTCCCAACCTACATAGATATGCACCCACAATAAAGTAGTTCTGCTATGTATGTCCTTTAGACCTAATTTTTCCCAGCAAAGTACATCACACAGAACTCTTCTCCAATGTGCTCAATGTGACTTTTCCCTGAACACATTCTTCCCAGTTGCTATATCTTTGTTAACTAATAAATTGCTGCATTGCTAAAATCCCGCTTGGCATATTTCAGAGAGCGTGCAACCAAGTTAATGTTTCAGTTTGATGACCTTTCATCAGGTCGTCAGTCGGAAGCAATGGGCCACATTGTGCTGAGTTCTGAGCATAGTTCTAATTACAACTGTCAGAATTTGACTGTAAACTCTGAAGTCAGGAGGGAGGGTGCAGTCTTGTGGTAGTCCTCTGGGGAATCATCCTCTGATCCTGAGCCACAGCTGACTCAGTGTAGGTTCGGGCACACAGTTAATTTTAAGGCAGTGGAATGTTTTGCTTTAGTATAATTTTCTTAATTAATTATATCCTTAAATGTTTAAAATTATTTTATTCAAAGAAAATTATTTTATTTGAATTATTGACATTAATAGGTTTTTGTAGTCTTTGGACATTGGGGACATTTAATACCTATTTAAATGAGTTACAGGTTTCAGAGCTGACAAAGCTCCAACTCCCCCTCTCCAACCCCCATCACCACCCAACTCCACAGTGAAAGTCAGCCATGGGTGTTCTGGGGCTGGGGCCTTGGATTTCACTGCCTAAGGCTCTGTCTCCATTTAGATCATGTAAAGTTAAGCCCTTGGCATCTGTCACAGGGAACTATAGGTGACGCGCACTATCAGTGGCTATTATGAGCAGCAGGCTGGGTCCAGTACAATCCAACCCATTAGCTCTGTTTCCCCATCCCCAGATGCTGCCTGACCTGCTGTGTGTTTCCAGGATTTCCTGGTTTGTTGTTTAGACTTCCAGCATCTGCAGTATTTTATTTTATGCAGATATTTTCTTTTGAAAAAGAGATTAAAAGGGTTGAGTAATCCATTAATTTATTTCTGTTGAAGTGAATTGTACTGTCTTAAACAAACAAAATAAATCTTTCCAAAGGCTGTTTGATTTTTCAAATAAATTTGTTATTGTTTGACATGTTATGGGGACCAAATGTTTTGCTATTTCTTGCTAAGTATATCATTCCACTCTCGATTTGTTACTGTTTTCATTTATCTCCCTTTCTGATTTCAAATCACCGTATATGCATTCCTCTTCCTTCTATTCTATGTCCTTATGACTGAGGCAAATATTTCATCTGGGTTGGAAAGTGACAGCACAGAAAGTGGATAGTCCTTTAATTACTCTCCTTAACCAATTTAAAATGGGGCTTTGGGAGATTCCTTATATCTTCCACGTCAAGATGGATGTTGCAGCATTAGGGGGGTTGAGAATGTAACTCCAAAGCTGAAAAAAGTAATTTTCATGAAAAAAAACACATTAAACAATAACAACTAAAAACCTATTTATAGAGCATATTTTATATGTAGAAAACTGTTTCAAGGCATTTCACTGCACAGACATCACACAAAATTTGTGGCTAAGAAACACAAGGAGATATTGGAACATATAATTTTCTTGAAGGAGCAAAGATGTAGAAGAATAGAAATATCTTACAGCAAATGATGAAGCGATTAAAATCAGGCATTGGAAAACTAAAAACCTGGAGTAAGTTCACAATCTATCAGCTTGGTAGCATAGCTGACTCCTACCCAACATGGTAGAGAACAATTTATATCATATTATTTTATAAGAACATGTGTAAAAACTGGTCTGCCTATTTACTGGGGTGACACTAAACTTCACCACTCCCTGTGCAATTTTCTCTGAGGTGGTTGGATGTTATATGGGCCACCTGTGGTAGTCACCCATATTTCATTAAGACAACATTACTTTCCACGGAAAGGTAATTTGATGGATGGTAATGAGCTGTCATTAATGTACAGCATGTCATATGATCAGTATGATGGCTGCAATAACAATGCTTTAACACAAACATAAATATTACAAATTATTTTCTGTAATTTTCTCCATGAAAATGCCTTGTTTGTCCACCAATGGTTTTGTATCACCTTGCTGCAAACACAGCTGGAAGATTAACTTACATCTTATTTGTAAAAAGAAATAAACTGGTAGAATATTGCAAACACTACTGAAATGTTGAGGGAGATTTTATTCCACTTTGGAATATTACTTCATTGAGATTAAAAGTAAATGCTCCAATTAATTTTTGCCGATGTCTCTAAGTACTCGTTCTGCACCACAATCTAGAAATGTGATTAGAGTCTTTGAGTGATACAGCATGGAAACAGGCCCTTTAGCCCAACTCATCCATGTCAACCATGGTGCCTATCTAGCTAGTCCCATTTGCCTGCATTTGGTCCATATCCCCCGATAGTCTTCCCATTCATGTACTTCCTAAATGTCTTTTGAATGTTGTGATTGTACCTGCCTCAACCACTTCCTCTGGCAACTCATTCCATATACACACCACCCTCTGCGTGAAGAAGTTGGCCATCAGGCACCTTGTAAATCTTTCACCTCTTGCCTTAAGCCTATGTTGTCTAGTTTTTAGTTCCCCTTCCCTGGGGAAAAGACTACATGCATTCACCTTATATATACCCCTCATGATTTTATACACCTTTATAAGGAAACCCCTCATCCCCGACATTCCAAGGAATAAAGTCCTAGCCTGCCCAAATTCTCCCTGTAACTTGAGTCCTGGCAGCATGCTCATAAATCCTCCCTATTCTCTTTCCAGTTTAATGATGTCTTTCCTATAGCAGGGTGACCAAAACTCTACACAGTACTCCAATGTGGTCTCACCAACGTTTTGTAGAACTGCAGCATAATGTCCCAATCCTATATTCATTGCCTTCACTGATGAAGACCAGTGTGCCAAATGCCACCTTCAGCACCCTGTCTGTATGTGACGCTGTTTTCGGTGAACTATATACTTGTCCTAGGTCACTCCGTTCCACAACGTTCACCAGTGTTTCTGTTAGGAAAAAGATTTCCTGGTTCAAGCTCCTCCTCTGTGCCATTGGAGCTGCTCTATTTAAAATCGGGATATAATTAGTTGAAAATAACTATTCAAGGTTTAAGACCTTTTTGTTTTAAATCGGTTTTGTTTACAAACTTGATCACGTGGCATTGAAATTGGACAGGCATGCATTTTGGGCAGTGAAATTAGTGATAGTTTGCGGGTTGTTCCAGAGGTAACATGGCCAGGCACTGTAAGAGAATTGACTTTCTGTAGTGGTAACACTATATTCTCTCTCCTTTTAAGCAATGTAGGTTAGTTCTAAATCAGAAAGACAGATCTTCACTAGACATACTTGGGGCCACGCAAGCCAGCTTCCCTTTCTCCCAGGTGTGGGCAGACTCTGTCACCGGTTAAATCATTTGGGCCTATCCATCAAGGCCCAAATCTAACTCGTCTAGAGGGCACTCTTAGTATTTGATGTTTTTCCCCCCAAACTCTGGTAGAATTGCATGAGGCACTGATTCTCCTTGTTCTGCTTCTTGCCTTGCATCTTAAATTGGTTGCATAAGTTTGGCAGGTCCTTCAGAGACCCCATGACCATCTCCTCCTGTAGTCTCAAAACTTGTCCTGTTCAATTCATTAGGATGGTAATTTGGTTGAGTGTCTCTTAATCTCGTTAGACTCGGTGGGAATGAGTTTGCTTGTGACTTTCCTGAATGCAATTTGCCAAAGCCATTTTTAGCATTTGTTTGATTTTCTCCATCATTCCTGAAATCTAGGGTGATAGAGAATGTGAATTTTCTGCTTAATTTCCATTGATTTTCAAGATTGTGCCAGTGAAGTGAGTCCCCTAGTCCATCTGTGTCAAGGTTGTCCATTTGGGTTTCTCTTACTCCACTAATGTGTTTGTTATCATGACATTCACAGTTATAAATAAAAACTTGTTTAAAAGCTTTATTTATACAGCACAGTAACAGGCCCTCCCGTGCCACCCAATTACACCCATGTTAACCTACTAACCAGTATGTCTTTGGGATATGGGAGGAAACCGGAGCACCCGGAGGAAACCCACACAGTCACAGGGAGAATGTACAAACTCCTTACAGCGGCGGGAATTAAACCCCGATTGCTGGTGCTGTAATAGCGTTATGCTAACTGCTACACTACCATTCCATATTGCATTAAACATTTCCATTCCATAATTGATCAATTGTTACTTTCTTTGGTCCTTAACAGTTCCTATTCAGAATCTCTATTCCTCTTTAATCCCAATGTTGATTTATTATGTAATATAACCATATGGTTTGGCTCTAACCAGCTGTTTCAAAATTGATTTCTCAGGTGTCATTGCCTTGAAGATTCAGTTAACTCTCTGTCAAGCCATATTAACCATCTTACAATCTGCTGCTGTTAAGTAGTTCTGCATGTTTGAGGCCCCTTCCTCAGTACTAGCATTTCCACAGCTCGTTGTCTCACTTGCACATCCATCCACTGTGATATTCCAGGACAACCCTGCTGGTGCCATATAATACAAGCCATCCTTCAGCTTTCACAGACAAAAACTCATTTATCCAGTTAAAAATAATTAATTATTCACTTTGAGGAGGGGGAGAGAGACCTGTTCATCTTAGTGCTGTAGTCCATATACTCTTTCCAAGTATATTTAAAAATAAAAGTGCCATGCTTTGTACACACGTTTTGTAAAAAATGGTATAACATCTCCACTAGTACACAGACTTGGTTTGGTCAAGAAAACGACAACAAAGATGAGAAAATGCTTGAACAGTGGCATCACCTTACCTGCATGATCATCATGTACCTTTCAAACCTCTGCCTCTGGTGGTCTTGTACCTAAATTATCACTGTTCAGAGAAGGCCTTGGCCACCATGTTGATTGTATCAAGGACAGGTACTTTATTCCTAATAACCAGATTCCTCCAGGAGACACCTAGTCTTTCTCATCTCATGCTCTGTTAGTAAATTATCTCTGTTGTTGCTTGGCTTGAGACAAGCCTCCATCATTTCCTTGCAGTATGTTGCATCTATCAATATAGTTCTGCTCTAACTTGGGGCTCCATGTTAACATGACCCATTATCTCTTATTACATTATGTTATGGTTTTGTAGGCTCCCAGGCTATTTCAGTTGTCTACATTATTAAACTTATTAGTCCAGTTACAAAAAAATAGGTCCAACTTTTTAAATATGCAGAGATTCTCTTTGTTAACGTGCCTTATAATGATAAAGTTAAATGTAGGGGCTACATACATGTGTCTGGCACTTGAGCCACTTTCAAGATATTCTGTGCTGTATTATAAAAGAAAAAAACAGTAAGGTTGGCTGTTTTGTGTTGAGATTTTTCTCCTGTATTTAAAATGCACAAGAAGAATTGCTGCCTTATTTTGCATGGAGCATTTGCCTCTGGCAGCTCGCTGTTACATGAACCAATGCACAAATGAACAAATAAACATAAATAAAATAGTAATTAAAAAATAATTATTTCTTGCTGCAAGCACAAATGATGTGGCTTTACATTATGGAAAATCGCAATGCAGACCATTTTCTCGGAACGCATCCCCCCTCCATTACACAGCGGTCGTGTGTGTGTGTGATAGTTGTGTTTAGATATTTTATGTCACCCTTTCCTGTTTCTTTTTGTACCAACAGGAAGATTTCTCTCCTCTTTCATTAACCGATATCTGCTTAGACTATTTGAGGGTGAATTTGAGTAAGTTTTGTTGGGAAAGGACAGATGGCTCATTCTGTCTCAAGGAAGTTGTGGTGTTTCCACAAGAACTGGCAGATCGTTTGCTGCAGAAAATGTCCCTGAATGGTAAGATTTTTATTTCTAATTATGGAAGCCGAAAAATACTTGGCTGTAGCTCCTGTCCATGTTACATCTAAGTTTGCAAGTAATGTTTCACCCCTTCTCTTCCCCCTCCAAACCACTGTCTCCACAAAATCCCATTTAATAAAAATGACATGTCTCTTTTGCTTTTAAACCATCAGAGGCTAGTGTGTAATAATACCAACATATGATCTTTCAGACCTTTCCCCTGGAATATTGTAAACTTTTGAGGTGATGAATATGGTGGAAGGGGGAAGTGAAAGGATGTTTGCATAGACAAATGTCCTTGATGGAGTTTCTTCTCTACCTTCCCCCTGTCCTCACAAATAAATGATTGGTGATCCTCTTAACATTTGGTGGTAATTGATTTATTTTTCCCTTTTGTAAGCACACCAGCCTGGAGCTCAGGTGAGCCAAGTTATAACGGTCACTGCAGTGCATTAAATGATTAATTAGCTTCTAGCTGTTAACTTTATCCACTGCTTTAACTTTAATTCCACTGCTTTACTTTGTTTTGATTCCTTGCTCTGTTACATCTCTGTTTATTTGACTGTTTTTCTCAAGAGAAAAAATAGTGAGAGTGAAAAGTTAAATCAATGTCATAGTCTTGCACCTTGTAGCATTAAAAATAGTTTCTGGAAGTTTATTTATAGATATCATCTACCCTGCTGTATTTTGCTGGGAATAGTAATGCCCTGGAGGAAAGAAGTCTCAGTTCCTGTCAAATAATTACTTTCCAAGAGAATATAAAATGAATTTATCCTCAATTGATGATGTGGACAGTGTCTGGAATATTGATGTTAGCAATAGTTACAGTAGTTGTATGTTTCTCTAGTCCCTCAATATAATCAGATGGTGAAAAGGTGCATGTTATCACATCATGGTTAAATATTTTTGGGATTTTTTTGCTCATGAATTTGGTTAATAACACAATTTTATAAGGTTAGATTCATGGTGTTTGATTTATCACATACTTAAAATAATACTGCCCACCAGTTTGTAGAGCCAGCTTATCTTTTATAAAAGAAAAATAAAGTGTAAATGTGACATAAAATAGATAATACTACTGCATCTCACAGGGGAGCCATGAATAAAAGGTTCCTAGTCACAGAAGAAAGTATTAAAGAAAATGGTCAACATTTTTGTCAGAGGTTTTCAGGGGAACTGGAGGGATGGGAGATTTATTGAGGGAATTCCAGAGTTTTGGACCTTGATAGCTAAAGGTACGAATGCCAACACTAAAATTTGGGGATGAGCAAGAGGTCAGAATCGGAGGGATATCTTGGAATGTTACAGGGCTGGGAGAGATTAGAGATATTGAGAATCAATATTCTATTGATCAATCAATTGAGGCCATGAAGAGATTTGAAAACGAGAGTAAGAACTTTAATATGAGTGGTGTAGCTTAACTCAGTTGGTCAGAAAGGATATAAGATATTTAAGTACTCTTCTATTTCATTTTCTGGACAATGATTAAATGTATTATAATAAATCTGTCACTCTAAATATTGCAAACATATCAATTCATGATAACCTGGACACTGCTACTTTAGTTGAGACAAGAGTTTCTGAAGGCACAAGTTTCCTGGGGCATTAAGGAATCACCAAATTGAATTGTTTGTCCTGAGATCTTTTGCTTCAGGCATTGCTAAATAATTTAAATTTCTACTTGTCAAGTGACATTACTATATATTCTTTGTGCTTATGAGAGTTGTTTTCTGTTAGTGCTGACATAATAACAAATAAAATTCATAAACTGGTTCAGTTCACAATCCACTGTTTATTCCTCACTTTTTCTTTTACAACAGGTGTGCTCAATGAAAAGACAGTGGGAATTTTCCGCAGGAATGATCTGCTGCGCTTGAAGCGAGCTTGTATTCGAAATGCTAAACTGTCAGCAGTAGCATTCAGGAAAGCATTCTGCCACCACAAGCTTATTGATCTGGATGCTTCTGGTGTAAATGCAGACATCACAATAACAGATATTGTAAATGCACTTGTCACCAACAAATGGAATCAACAGTACTTGCAGTGTCTTGTGTTGAATTCATTAACACTGTCTCTCGAAGACCCTTATGAGCGATGTTTCAGCCAGCTGACTGGCCTGCGTGTTTTAAGTGTTACCAATGTTCTCTTCTACAATGATGATCTTAGAGACGTTACTTCTCTTCCTAAATTGGAAAGTTTAGATATTTCAAACACTTCTGTTACTGACATCACACCACTTCTAACCTGTAAAGACAGGCTTAAATCTTTGACCATGCACCACCTCAAATGCCTGAAAATGACAACGACTCAAATTTTAGAAATTATTAAGGAACTAGAGCTCCTGCAACACTTGGACATCTCTGACGATAAGCAATTTACCTCTGATATTGCACTTCGTTTACTAGAACTGTCTGGCATACTACCTAATCTCCGATCTCTAGATATTTCGGGCAGGAAGCACATCACAGATAAGGCTGTTCAGGCATTTGTCCAGCATCGGCCTACAATGCAGTTTATGGGGTTGCTTGCTACTGATGCTGGCTACTCTGACTTCCTCTCTGGAGAAGGAAGTTTAAAGGTTTGTTTCCTCTTTTTGTTTTAAGAGCACAATTTGTATTTATGCTTGGAAGTTTATTGCTATCTGCAAAGCTTTATAAAGCTGTTGCATTCAATTCTATTGTGCTGAGGGCTATATGTTCAGTTCTGATGGCTCATTTACATTTAGTTGTTTATACAGAATATTTCTATAAATTGCCACATGTAGTAACTTTTTCTTCAATTTCTTAACCTGCACTTTAACAAAACTGAATAGGACCACTACTAATTGGTGCTATTTTAAATAATTATCATATTTGACTTTTTAAAACATCAGCAATTGATGAGAGCCAAAAAAATTGTTCACTTTTATGAACAACAACTCGCATTTAATGTAGTGCCCCTAGTATATTGGAATGTCCTAGAAGTGTTTATCAGGAGATTAGGAAACGAATATGTGGCACTTTGACAGCCACAGAGCGGACCAAAAAAAAACAAATAGTGGAATCTGGATAAGTGATCAATGTATAGAACTTTATCACCTGCAGGAAGTGCATTTCAACATGAAATGGTTTGTGTTACTTTTTGAAAGCATTTTATAAGATTCATTTGCTAAAATTATTAAATTTTGTATTTGGTGAGAGTAGTGTTTCTCCAAGGCAAAGAAATATGAACTTCTGGATTACCTGGTGATTCTTTCAGTTAATTTATTCCACGTCTCATTTGGTCTTTTGCCATGAAGAGCACAAGCTACCAGAGTACCCTGTAGATAGAACAGGATTACACTGAGAGTTTGCAAGAACATTTAGAATTTAATTCACACCCCTAAAATGATGAAATGGATTCTTTCCTTCACAAGGTCCAATATCAGTTGTTCATTTTGAAAGTTGACAAAAGGCATTTTAAAAACACTTGCATACCAAAATCTTTAAGGATTGGGAAATTATCCCTATCTACAGTTCTTTGTCATATAGTGTATTGGCCAATGGATGCATAACTTCAATGAAAAGATGGGAAGTGCATAAACTGGTACACAGAGGAACTGAATCCACTCTAGTCTATTGATCTGGTCAGCTTTCCATGTTTATTTGATGGAGAATACACAAATAATAATGAGCTGGCATCATTGATGAATTAGGGAGGCAGAGATGGTGATCTTATTTCACTAATGTTCCAGAAGTATTGCTTACTGGGATTTGAAATGAATGGTAGCCATTTAGTTTGTAAGTTGGCTATCATTTCCTTTTTGGTATTCTCCCCATGTTTATTGAAGTGAGTAGGGAAGAATTGAATAGTATTATTGTTTTTAACACTGTCTGAATCTAGCTTATGTTTGGCATGAACTTGTGCTTGACACAAATTAAATATCCCATCACTTTCTCCAGAATCCCTGCTTTTTTTTTTGAAGAGTATTCTTGCAACGTAACTGAATTTATGGCCAAAGTTGTAAATAAAATTCAATTGCTGTTGATTTGAAAGCTGTTTAATACACTGACACATTCCCATTAAGGAAAAGGGTGGAGATTTACCTATGATTTTTATCCCTATCTCTTGCCAAAGAGCAGTTTTTCATTTTATAATTCTAGGCAAACATGTTCCAGAAATAACAGGCCAGTGTACTTAGTCACGTAACATTGGCCAGGCCAAGTATTAGTACGTCTTTTATAAATAACACTAAAAATTTTCCTACAACTGGAAAAAGGTATTCCCTTGTGTTGACTGCAATTTTCTTACCATGCAAATAAATCTGAATAAATATGCATTGTTTAAAAATCTATAGTTGGTGGAAAATCCCAGGAAGAATAGCTAATTAACAGCACACTTGCGTTTCGTCTATCCACTGTGTTGCTTTTAGAAAAGGATTCATGGAATTTGCACTTTTGAACTTGGGAATAATTAAAGTCCATGTCCTCCATGGAAAAGAATAAGTGGTTGTGAGGTGTATGAATAATTGGTGGTCAAGGGAGAAAGTGGCGTAATTCATTGTGCAGTGAAAGTGAAAAAACTGCATTTGCTGGAATAATCTGAAATAAAAATGAAAAATGCTGGAAACATTCAGCAGATTAGGCAGACCATCAACCTGAAATATTAACTCCATTTCTTTTTCTACTGATGCTGCCTGATCTATTGAGTCTTTGGCACTTTTTTCATTTTTGCATAAATGGGTATCCTTGCAAAAAAAATACACATGCTATAGATATTAAAATATTTTCCATATTGATTATTAAAAAAATCAAAACACCATTTAATCATACATGAGGTCCTGATAGTTCCTAAATTAGACATCATAGAAAACAGATCTTTAACACTCAGTGGGTAGCAGCGATATTTATTTGAAAGTATTCTGATGATGAGAAAGCACACCTCTTTCTAACGGGAGCATTGATTTTCTATTTGTTGCCCTTTTGATCCTTTGTTTTTTTCCGGTCACCCGCAGCTCCTTACGTGAGTGGTTAATCTTGTGCTGTGTTATTTGTGTCTTAAAGGGTTTCTCTGTAAGTACAGCCAGAAGCAATTTAATCACATTAGTGAAAACATAAAATTAGCATGCTTGAGGCCAGTGTAAGTCATATGAGGCTGATGGTGTGTGAGAGAGTATGGGCAGTATAGGATGAGATGTTACATGGAAAGGAGAAAACGCTGCCAGCCAGGGTAATGTTGGAATACACTACTCCACAGATGACAGATGAGGCAGATGATTTAAAATGTGCCAATGCAAGTGATTTTTTTTCCGAGCGGTTGTGAGGGGTACCTGGGGCCCAATGGAACCAGTGGAGGAAATGAGTCTATTTAACCCATGTAATGGGGGAAGGGAATAAAATCAAGGCTGAATTGGATTTTTGGCCTGAAACATTAAATCTATTTCTCTTTTCATGTATGCTTCCCGACCGACTGAGTGTTTCCAGCATGTTCAGTTTTTTTAAACATTTCTGGATAAAATCAAGGTCTTGAGTTTGTGCTGTGTCAAAGATGATGGTTTGTTTGTTCCATTCCCCTCTTTCCAGATCCTGACTGCTTTACAGTGCAATGTGGGAAGGGATTAAGGGTTAGTGGTGGCAGTGAGACGCAGATTTGTTTTCTGGGCTGGTCCAGTATTTTATTTTTAAAAACTTCAAATTGCTGGATTTTAATCAAATGTATTTTTATAATTCCATGTATAAAATACTGTTACATGGTGAATGATGACTAGCTTTAATGGTCTCATGTTGACCATTAAGGGAAACTTAATAATTTACTTTGTTCAATTCAATGTCATTGAACAATCCCATGTGAAGTCTGTGTTTGATGCATGTAGTTGTTCTAATAACAACCTGGGTTTCCAATGGAATTCCACAATTCCAATGAAAGTTATGATGTAGTAAAGAATGAGTTATGGTTAGTACTTTAACTGCAGAATTTGTGTTACAATGGAGAAGAGAAAGTTTAGTTATGGAAGTCAAAATCAATGTAACGTTTCCCCTTGTTTTGTATTTGAAAGGTTTCAGGAGAAGCAAATGAAGTGCAAATCTCTGAAGCTCTACGTCGATATAGCGAAAGAGGATTTTTTGTAAGGGAAGCATTATTCCACCTTTTTAGTCTCACACACAGCATGGAAAAACCACAGCCTGAGCTACTTAAGGTAAATTGACACCTGAACTGCAACTTCTCCTCCCTTTGTAAAACAAAAATATCATTGATGTATTAATGATCCAGAAATCATCACCAGTTAGTTTGTATATGCATGCATAATATATGCACCGTCTTTTATTCTGCATTATATTGATTTCTGGACATGTGAAGTGGTGATCCAGTGCAAGTGGCACAGGGAATAGAAATAGGAATTTCTGGATTCTTTGGGGTGAGTCAATGGTTTAATATCAATATCTTGGTATTGATTGTAAAGTTAAGTTACTCTTGTGGAAATATCTATGTTATATTTACTGTTATCACTTGGGCAAATTCCCTTCTGGAAAGTTGTATCTTTATGAAATCATTTTTATTGGAGGCAAAATGTAAGACTAGCATTGCCTGATGTCAGCTGGAATTCTAACTCTTGTTTGTATATAATGTTCTGTTTTTGTGAATGTAATGGCAATAAAACTATTGCTGTTTGACATCATTACATTCTGAATCTGCTGGTAACTTCTGGAGTTTTCAGCTGTCATTTGGGATTAAGGGACTAGGCAGTATCTACTTGTGCAGTTAAATAGAAATCCAGAAATTTTTTCAGTAATGACCTGCTGCTCCTCTGGTTCTACTGTTTTGCATCCTTAACGAGTATAATTGAGGGATATTTATGATCTAATGCAAAATATTCTTGCTGTAAAATACTTTAAGAATGTTTTGCATAGGTGCAGATGGTGTTTGAGTCTAATCTATAATTATTTTTGTCCAAAAAACCTTGATGCAGATTTTAATTCTCAAATATTTCAAAATATAGTTGGTTTAAAAAAAATTCTTGTTAATTTTTTTTATTTTGGCTTCTGCTTTTAATCTGGGACAATCTTTGCTTCGTGGGCAGCTGTTTGAATACAAGTTTTAAAAATTACTTTTTCCCTCCTGGTTTGTCGTGAAATCCTTTCAATCTGTTGTCTACCCAGCCAGCTTGATGACATTGCTCTTATTACATTGGAGATTACTTTGCACTGACACAAATCGGTGCTGGGGAAGGAGTGGAATACACCCACAAAGATCACTATATCTTTCTGGGGGAGCTTTGAGGTCAGAGGTGAATGCTTTTGCTTTGCCAATGGCCGTAAAATCCACACCACTAACTTATTGAATGTTGTTTTTGGAATGAGAGGAACACCAGCAAACCTACAATAATAATATCCATTAGTTGCTTAAAATTTTTGGTGATTAATATTTTTCTTACTAATATAGGCAAGTTGTTGTTGGCGTATGTATCTACTGTATGAATTTTTTTATTATTATTGCTGATGTGTCCCAGCATGGATGTCAACACACTCAATTAGGTCTGAAAAGAAATTGGCACCTATTGATAGCAGGGGAATTTGTTGGATAAAACTCTGACCTAAAGGGTAATCTTGCAAAACTTGGGAGGCTTAAACTTACAAAGGAAGGAAATTAAGCCTAACAGTCTTAATTAACAGAAAAGGTTACCATGGTACAAGTTTTACTTTTATTTTCAGCTTGTGGTCACTGGAATGAAGAATCATTCTACAAATCTACCAGTGCAGCTGGCAGCTAGTGCATGTGTATTCAATTTGACAAAACAGGATTTGGCTGCTGGCATGCCTGTACGCCTTTTGACAGAAGTAACGCGTCTCTTGCTGAAAGCCATGGAACACTTTCCCAACCATCAACAGGTAAGGAGCTGAAAAAGCTACAATAATACCCGCAATCAGTAACCATTACAAAGCAGTTAATTGTTTCAAACTTTGCCTTACTTTATGCTACATACCTTTAATTAGCTGGAAGTTTTCCACAATTTGTAGAATGAGGCTATACCCTTGACTGATTTCTGTACACTGGTGGTTAAGTGATAATTGAAAGACACAAATCCAGTTACCAGTAACAACCTGAGAGGTCTGTGTAAATATCTTGTAGGAAACCAGAAAATTTTGAATTCTTTTAAAGTGAGATCAAGTGGTGAATTTTTTTAGCCCATTGATTTAGGGCTTTGTACACTACATATCTAGAACTAGATTGTAGAAAATGATTTGCACAGTATTTATTTTCATTGCCCTGCTGTGCAATTGAAAATCTGTGTTTCACCTGGGATAAAGTGTTTGTGATCATTTCTGGGTCAAATCATATTGCTTGTGAAATTTGATCAGGCATTTCCTGTCATAAGTCCACCTGGCAATATTCTTTCACCCCTACTCTTGCTCTCCTTCCTCCAACTCCCATTGTGATTTGTTTCAGACACTCATGTAATAGCATTATTCACCATACAATGTTCCCTTTGGAACCTTGTCTTGGAGGTGCCTGGCATTAAATGCCTTTTCACACAGAGTGGTGGATTTTTGATTGTGTTCAAAACTGAGATTGATAGCTTTCTGGATTATGGAAGATCAAGGGATATGGGGAGGGGCTAGGAAAATTTTGTGGTAGAAAATTGGCTACGATCTTGTGAATGGTGGAGCAGGCTCAAGGTGTACTCCAGCTCCTATTTTTTGCTCTTGTGTTCTTAACGTGGTCTTAAGCATGAAAATTTTGACAAGAGGAACCTGAAAAATAAGGTGGCACATTAGTGTAGTTGGGTGGCACGGTAGTGTAGTAGTTAGCACAACATGTTACAGCACTTGGGGCTCAATCCCGTTGCTGTCTGTAAGGAGTTTGTACGTTCTCCCGTGTCTGCGTGGGTTTCCTCCCACATTCTAAAGACGTACAGATATGTTAATTTGGGGTTTAAAATGGGTGGCGCAGACTCGTTGGGCTGGAAGGTCCTGTTACCACGCTGTAAATAAAATTTAAATTAAAAAAAAAATTTAAATACCTGGCAATAGAACACAGAAATATGCCCTTCAGCCCATCACATTTATGCCAACTATCTAGTACTAATAATATTTATCACCACTTGGTTCATTATGTACTGTGCCTTGGCATTTGGATGAGCATTTGAATCGCCTCTTAAATGTTGTGAAAGTACCTGCCTTCACCACCACTATCTTGGTTAGTGCATTCCAGATTGCAACTACCCTCTGGGTGCAAAAATTTTTCCTGCATAATTTCCCTACTGCTGACATTATACTAACTGGTCTGTAATTACCTGGCTTATCCCTGCTGTCCTTGAATGAAGGTACCGTATTTGCTGTATTCTAGTCATCTGGCACCTTGCCTGTGCCAGTGAAGATCTAAGTATCTCAGTCAGGGCCCCAAAACTCTCAATGTTTCTGCTTCACCCCATCTTTTGATCTATATACCATGTTTACATCCCAGCCCTACTCAATTCTTTTCTTAAGTTTTCTCCCTAATCCTCAGCTTCCCCAAATGATGTCAGCCAGGATTCCAACCCTTGTGTATATATAAAATTTACAATTGTATTGTAATGAGTCCATACCAAAGGAGGAAAACACTGCAGTTTTTGCTACGTTCCCCATAGTTGCCCTTTGACTTTGGAGAATTTGCTTTTTCCGCTTGTTTGAAATATAGTTAAGAGAATGTATTTGATACTATATTTGTCAAACAACTTTGGTCTTTGTTTTCTGATTGTGAAATCTTGTTCTTCGTGTTTCCACTTTTAGCTTCAGAAGAATTGTCTGTTGTCTCTTTGCAGTGATCGTATCCTACAGGATGTCCCATTTAACAGGCAAGTAATCTTGTCAGTATTTTTGGAAATACGAGAATAGAAATTTCTCTTAACTGGATGAATGCAAGTTGATCCATGAAGTCTTTAATAACACCATTAAATCAAAAACAAATATCATCATGGCATCAAAGTTGTTAGTCAAAATAATTGTAATCTGAGCCACTGCAACCTGGTAAGGAAAAAAAAAAGTGGGGGAGGAAAAATTGAGAAAACTAATCCATTTGGTATCCAATCTAAATGAGGATACTCCGTGACTTCTTTCACAGGGTTAGAAAATTGTTCAGGAATATGTCCTTTATTACAAAAATATAGCTTCCTGTTGTTACCTTAGCAGCACATGAATACAGCTATACCTATTGTCAAGGCCTGGGATAACTGGAATTGGATTACAGCAAACTTTAGGTAATTTCAGAGCTTGTATATTAATGAAGAAACGAGAAGGTAGACAGTGCGCATACTTTTTCTGTTAACAAGTTGATCCTAGGCCTCTGATTTCTAATGAAAACAAAGAAATGGAGACTCAAAAATCACTTCCACAGAAAACTAAACTGAGGAATAATCATGAAACTGAGCAATAAGAGGCAGGATTAACATCGCTGCTTGAAACACAGATGCTTTAATTATTGGCCTTGTTGTCACATATAGATTGCATATTGTGCTCTTTCTTGATGCAATTTTTTAAAATTTAAAATTCTGTACATGTGTTAACCTCCCCCCCCCCCCCCCCCACCCCACCCCAGGTTTGAGGCAGCCAAATTGGTAATGCAGTGGCTTTGTAACCATGAACATCAGAACATGCAGCGAATGGCAGTGGCTATTATTTCTATTTTAGCAGCAAAGGTATGTATAGTTGTGTGCACATTGTCTTGTATGTGTTTTCTAATTTGATGTCTCTCATTTAATAGTGTGATTATTGGTCAGGTAAGTTTTTCTACATCAATATCTGCATCAAACAAGATGCAAAGTGAAGCTCTCCATTCTTTTCCCCTGNNNNTTGCCTCAAGCATTCCTTAGTGTAGCAGTCAATTGTCCATTTTTCGCATGCCAATTTTTTTTCTCTTTCTGAGTGACCAAGACTTGGTTGGTATTGATTATGGGTATTTTGTATCATGCTTATTGCTTGTACCCATTAACAACTCTGCTGACAGTCTAGAGTTGAAATGCTTTCAGCTATCAGTGAAAAGGAAAACTTGTCCATCATTTTGAGAATTTTCAATTAGTACTCTTTGTAAAAATGCTGGTGTCTTACTGTAATTTGTCACTAAGTCTCCACAAATAATTTGAATACATTACTTCAAACTGAGATTATTCTGTAATTGAAAACCAAATACATGGTGGATATCAGAAAAAATCCAGAAAATGGTGGAAATCAAATGTGTTTTGAATTGCAGGGACGAGGGAGGGATGAGTGAGCAAAGGGATTATCTGTAATGAATCAAGACAAAGAAAGTTTGAACAACGCAAGTGGTGGTAGTGCTCTCTGAGAAAGGCTGGGAAGGCCTGTTAATTGCAGGTGATCTGTCTGGAAGATGTAAACGGAAGATGAATGTGAACAGAGGACAGTGAGATACTGATACAAACAGGAAAAATGAAATGAAAGAGAATACTGGAAATACTAAGCAAGTCAGGTATCGTTAGTGGATAATGAAAAATCAGGGATCACCAACCTCTAAAATGAGCTTTCATCAATACTGGCCAATTCTGAAACAGCCTGGAAAGGCACGTTATCTGAAATTGTTGAGTCCTGTAGTGTTTTCTTTGATGCAAGTTGGGCTTCATTGAAACAATCTAAGAGATCAGAGTGGAGGAGGATGGAGAATTCATTTAATTTTTGAAATAATGTGTTTTACAGCTTTCAACAGAACAGACTGCCCAACTTGGTACAGAACTCTTCATAGTCAAGGTAATTTTTTTTCGCTGCTACACAAACACAAATCTATTTGTATCATCTATTCATGGGAGTAGAATTTCCAATTGTTTATGCTGAAAATAATACAATCTGGTTGCAAGAGTGAGCCAGCACAAATGATCAAAGAATTTTTGATGTGAATTATGTTCCAAACTAATTGTGCATTTGTATTTTGTAATGCTTTGTAGTAGCTCAAGGTTCAACCCATCCAGACTAATCCCTGCCTGCAAAACTGGTTACAAAGGGGACTCGGGAAACCTTTTTGACTTGTACTCGCTTTCTTAAGTATTCAGGTGATAGAAAACTAATGTGGCACTTTTATGTATCAAAAATGATTTAATTAACAGCAAAACTAACCCATGAAATTTTAAAATAAAAACAGAAAATGCTGAAAATACTTAGCAAATTGGGCAGCATCTGTTGGGAGAGAAGTAGAGTTAAGTTCTCTGGTATCTGACCTTTTTATCTGGTTTTGATGAGAAATTCTAGTTTCTTGTTCTTTGAGATTGTACTGCTTTCCTATTTAAATTATTGAATAGTTCATATTTTCATTTGGATTACTCCACTTGGTCATGTGGTTTCTCTCATTGGAAATGCTTATTTTTTGTCGTAACACCCATGTTCGGATGTACACAAGGGAATCACAGTTTAAGCTAATTGATTCCTGTCTTAATGGTAAAACGCACAGAATTTTGTGTTCGTGCCTTTGGAGTAACTGAACACACAATCTCAGAAGACAGTGAAACCAAGTGATATCCAACTGAGCACAACAGTTGACATATCAACCAATGGCTCATGCTTGCCTTGACATAGATTAGAAAGGAACACAGGCTGGACTCTACTATCTCAGAGCCTGTCTAGCATCTTAAAATACAATATCGGTTTCTTGTAAAAATGTTTTTGTCTGAATCAAAATACTTGGAAAGAGAAATCAGTTTATGTTCCCCTATTCTGTTATCGAAAAAAATACATTGCAATCTAGCCTGTGCAATTTCCTGATGGTCCTAATAATGTACCTACCCATCCAGAGATGTATAGCAAGTTATTTTTGGATCCTGTTAGGTATCCTCTAACTTAGAGAGACACTAATGTTTGTTCTCTTCCTGTTTTCAGTTTTTCTGAGTATTTTGTATCAGACAGAAACATTTTACAAGAAACCAATATTGTATTTCAGATTCTAAGTAAGGTCTGATATACTAGTACAGTCTGACCTGTGCTCCTTTCTAATCTATGTCAAGGCAAGAGTTGAGGTATTGGTTGATCGGTCAACTGTTGTGCTCCAGCTGAATATAATTCAGTTGAACTGTCTTCTGTGTGTTCAGTTATTCCAAAGGCATAAGCACAAAATTCTAGGTTAAACCTCCATTATCCTAAGGCCATGATGTGTTGTTGGAGTTGAATGTGTTGAAATGTTAAACCAAAAAGCTCTTTAGGAATACATAAAAGATCTCATAAAATTCTTCCAAAGAAGAGTTGTGGGGTTACCCCTGGTATCTTGGTAAAAATTTATCCCCAATCTGTTTCTGGGATTGTCATCATTACATTAAGGTTGTGGGGGTTGTTTCTGCATTACAATTGTTACTATACTTCAAAAGTACTTCATTGACAATAAAATATTTTGGGACATCTGGATGATATAAGACACTATATAAAGAAAAGTCATCTCATGCTGACAAATACATGGTTGAAGACTTCCAGCTGCAATAGTGTTGGATTCTCGTAGGCAATTCTCATGTAAACAGTTGGCAATGCCTTTGTGCTCTTGATATCTCTTTTATCTCATGATCTTAATACTTTTATCTCACCTGATTACTTATGATAACTGTAAAACATTATTTAAATCTTCTCTGTTCTCTTCTGTTTCACAGAAATTGCTGCATATAGTAGAGCAGAAGACAACTCTGTCATTGGTGGACACCACTTTAAAGTTTACGCTTAGTGCACTTTGGAACCTGACCGATGAATCCCCAACCACCTGCAAGCACTTTATAGAAAATCAGGGTTTAGAATTATTTATGAAAGTACTTGAGGTCATTTTATTTAAATAGGTAATAATGTTATTCATTTTATTTATTTTCTTTTTCTTAACTTGATTAGAGAAGTTGGGTAGATGATCAATTCCACATTTTCCATGTCTTCCTCACCCTTCCATGGTGTCTCCCAGACCAGACCTTGGAACAATTTCAGAGCCTTTCATGTGTTTCCAGATTACACATATGAGTGACCTGAAGTGACATTTCTAATTTATCCTGCTGGTCATCTTTTGAAATACAGGCAGTCCTGTACTTCTGATGCATTTTAAGTAGACTAAAGATTGATCACAATTAGGAAATTGCATTTTAGTTTAATGACTCTGTGGATATTAATATTTTAATCATGTTGCTACAAATCTTTGCATTTTTGCTTTCATCACTTTATCTCAGAGAACACTTTATAACCAAACCGGTCATTGCATTTATACATTTATGGAAAAAAAACAGCTTTTTATTAACCAGTCACTTTTAATACATTTAAATTACATTCTTGGAAGGTTGGGTGGGATAGGGCTTTTCCCTTTGGAGGAGGAGGATGAGAGGTGACTTGATAGAGGTGTACAAGATGATAAGAGGCATAGATCAAGTGGACAGTCAGACCTTTTCCCAGGCCAAAAATGGCTAACAGGAGGGGTCATAATTTTGAGGTGATTGGAGGAAGGTACAAAGCGGATGTCAGAAGTTTTTTTACACAGAGGATGGTGGGTGTGTGGAATGCACTGCCAGCAGAGGTCGTGGGGGCAGATCCATTAGGGACTTTTAAGAGACTCTTAGATAGCCACATGAATCATTTTAAAAAATGGAGGGCCGCGTGGGAGGGAAGGGTTAGATAGATTTTAGAGCAGGGTAAAGTCATCGTGGGTCAAAGGGCCTGTACTGTGCTGTAATGTTCTTTAATTACTCCTGGTATTTATCCCCCAATCTGTTTCTGGAATCAGTGGAAGTAGATGTTTGATAAAGGATAATGCAATGTTTTCCTTGATACTTTTTTTATAGTTTCTTTTTTTTTTAAAGAGCATTTGGTATCAACTTACTGAATTCATTCAGAAATTTATGATGACTATGATACAGGGTGCCTAAATAGTCTATCAGTGGCTAGCTGGCTATTTGAACTACATAAAAACAAAAGACAACTCTGCTCCCATTCTCTTAAGTATTGCACTTGAGTATCAATTTGGGTTGTGTGAACAAACCATGGTAGTGTTTCAACCTAACTTTCTAGTCGGGGGAGTGTTGGTAAATGAATCAAGCTAATGCTATTGATGATGATTATCATAATCACAGTTAAGTGCAGAATGGATTGGAATTCTGACACTAGGTGGTCTGCTAAAACACAGAGCAGCAGTATTCATACTCATTGTGCCAGCCAGGGTGCAGCCCTGAACCCCACATCTCAGTGCTGAGCAACTGCATTGCTCACATCAGACTTCGGGAACGGCCTCTGCATATTGTCTCAAAGGTTTGCTCCACACTGAGTCATGGGGTGATAAGAATACCATTTCATTACTGTGGGGACAGCTGGAGAAGTCTAGCTTCCCAGCACAGTAGATGTAACACACCTGTTTGTATACTGTGCTACAGTGATCCTCTGTAGTACTGATTCCATTTACAATTTCTTTTCCTGGGAATGTATCCTGAGTGCCAAGCAATATACCAATATAAAACCAATAAAGTAGGTGTGAGAGGTGGGTTGACTTAGGCTGAGAATTCAGACAAAGATTTGTAAGTAGATAAAACAATGGCAGGAATTTAAAAAAATATTTCAAATGCTAAACAAATTTACATTTCATTGACAAATTAAAACAATGATGCCTCAGTGACCTACTGAGGTGATTAAGGAATGTTGAAATTTAAAAGACTAATAACTAAAGATGAAAAAAAAATAAGAACCCAGGGCAAAAACAGAAAATGGCAGAAATCTTCAGCAGACCAAGCAGCAAATGACAGTAAACATTCTCAATTCTGACTTTACAGCAGAGGGAAGATCATTCATGAGGCAGCAGATGTGGTGGGCTTAGGATACTATCCTTAAGAGCTCCTGAGAAAATAGAATAGAATGCTAGTTAAAGTAAAATGGAATCCAGCAAACTTCTCCCAATGATGAAACATTAGGTGGCTAGTAAGAGTTGGGGAGGGATTTATTGGGGAAAATGAGGTTGATGTACATCTAGAGACACAGGACATGGCGAGAATATTTGGAATACTTGGCAATGGCATGTACCAAGGAAGAAAATGCTGATGAAATATTGATTAAAGAAAGAAATAATTGATAAGTAGGATGTTCTGGAAGGGCTAATTTATTACATCGAGTGAATAAGTTGCCTGGTCTGGACAATTGCATTCCAAGTTGCCGTGGTATGGCAATAGCAGAAATGCTTGCTATAACCTTTCGACCATCCCTAGCTATGGGGGAAGATTGGACTACTGCAAATGTAGCAGTCTTGGTGTAAGGACATTCCTACTAATTTCAGGCTAGATAGTTTAACATCAGTGGAGGGTATAATTTTTGAAATTATAGTCAGAAAAAATTAACGGGTGCTTGGACAGGTTTGAACTAATCAGGGAGAACCAACATGGAGGTGTAAATGACAAATAGGATTTGTATGTCTAACTTAAACTTTTTGACACAATAAGTTAACCCTTCAATACTCTGTCTAGCACAGATGATACTGACTAAATTACTTCCCCCTTCTGTAAAATTTA
>JARFYF010000063.1:28927091-28937117 GCA_030265395.1 Rhina ancylostomus | reverse complement strand
TTAAACTCCCCCCCCCCCCTTGCTTTTAAACCTATGCCCTCTAATATTGGATCTTTCCACCCTGGGAGGGGGAAATCTCTGACTTTTCTACCCCACCTGTGCCTCTCATTATTTTACAAACTTCTATCAGGTTGCCCCACAGCCTGCAACACGCCAGTGAAAACAATCCATGTTTGTCCAACATCTCCTAATAGCTATTACGCTTCAATCCAGGCAATATCCTGGTGAACCTTTTCTGCATCCTCTTCAAAGCCTCTTCATCCTTCCTGTAGTGTGAAGACATTAAGGAATCAGTCTGGAGAATACTTGCAAAATTTGTTACTTCCAATGCAGAGTGTTACTCTTGTGTTCAAGTGTGACTGAATCTTCATTCCCTTGGATGTTCCAGTATCCATGGATATCTGACATAGATGCCCTGTTACCAGGCTACATTGTTGCCTATTAATTTAAGTCAGTATGAAACATAAAAGAATGCTCAGAAGCTGTTTTTGTGCACACGTAAAAAGCCAAACATATTCAATTAATAGCATGATTTATATAGCTCAAAATTGCCACTCAGTGGCAAGTTTCCTGATCCACAAAAATCTCAGACTTTCTCAACAGTAACATGTCAGAGACCCAGGATAAATACCTTAACATATGGAAGTGGAGAGAGCAAACCAACCAACAAAATAATTGGTAAAAGCCAAGTATTTTCTGGCTTAACCCACTGTCAAATTTATTAAAACATAAATATTCAAAAATTCTAAAAATATAAAAATTTAAAAGCCATTAACATTTAAATGGATAAAACTTGAAAAATCTTGATTAGCATACAGATCTGGGCCATTAATCCAGAAGCACGTTTGAATCCCACCATCGGAGCTGGATAAATTGAGTCCATGTAATAAAATAAATCTGGAATTAAAGCTGATCCTAATGGCAACACAAACTATGGGATTGCAGTAAAACTCCATCTGGTTCACTAACATCCATTGGGAGATTAAAATCTACCACCCTTACTTGACAACATCTGTGTTTCCAGATGCACCAATGTGTTTGACTCTTAATGCACTGCATGGGCAATTAGGGATGAACAATAAATGCCATCATTTCCAATAATCTCCACAACCCATGAATAAATAAATAAATCTAAATTAATACTTACTTTTATCCCCTTGTAGCCATTGAAATGATAATACTGGAGCTTAAAACTTTATAAGGTTGTGTGTAGAATGTATTTTGAAGTTGCGTTGAAATCCATTTAACCTTGCATAATCTAATGGTAAGATGACAATTGCAATATTTTGTATATTGATGGGTTTTATTCCCCACATCTTCAGAGATGCTGAGAAATAAATGAAAATTAAGTGTTTCATGAAGCTTAAAGAAAACCAGCATTAAACAAAAGATCCTAAAAGTTTGAATTGGAGGTAGTTAGGAGGATGTTTTTAAAATAAGAGACTTGATTGAAAGAATTTGAGGGAATGGGGTCAGTTAAAGTAAGCATTTTTCTCAATGAAGGAGCCAAGTGAGGGAAGAGGAATATAGCTGCCAGAGTAAGAACAATTGAATATTTGTCTGACTGGGTGGAAGGGTTGGGGAGAGATGTGGTGTGGCATTGTGAGATTAATTTGAATAAGATTACAAATGCTGAAAAGAGCATGTTTAGGTGGGTGGGAAGCCAATGGGTACTAGCTTGATCAAGAATGATTAAGTTTCAGGAGCTATGTTATGAAGGAGGCTTCCTCAATTAGCGTTTTCTATTTGGAGCAAGGTTTGAGAGACCTATTCTGATCCAGTAGATTTTTGGAATAAATACTATCGTAATGCACATTGTGTTCTGTTTTAGTGCTTTATTACATAACAAAGAAGTGGAAGTCAGTTACTTTGCTGCAGGAATAATTGCTCATTTGATATCCCGGGGGCTACATATCTGGACACTGGATCTTAACCTCCGAGCTTCTCTACTGGAACAATTGGTATGTTTGTACACATTGTCCATTTGATTTGCATGAGGATTTCTAAAGCAGAACATTTATTTACAACAGAAATAATGGACTGCCAACCTGAAAATGACCATTTACTTTTTTCTGCCCTTGAAACTCTGCACCTATTTTACCGTGAATCCCATGAGCCCTTAATTTGTGCTCTGCATTTTTCTGTGGCACCACATTGAAATCACTTTTCAAAATCCATATTGTACAATTGTCTCTAGTTCCTGCCTATCTACCATGCCAATGACACTCTCAACATTTTAAAAAATTTGTTGAACATTTATTTATTTCCCTTTTCAGTTATTGTGAAGTAGGGGTGTTATTGTTAGGTATGTTTTTTTTTCTATAAATAGAAATCTAAAAATGATTTTACATAGTTCAGTACAGAGAGAAAAATAGCTTCAACTGCTAGTGATGTGAAATTGCCTGCTCATTGTTTAATTTTTTTGATGTGGTGATTGTACTTAAACTACTTCACCCATCATCTGCACTTATAAATTGTATTTTTGGTTGCAGCATAAGGGACGTTATGCTTCAATGCAGAAATACTGTTTTTTGTTTGTCCATAAGCCTGTTATTTGACATATTTTATATAATGACATGTAGATCGCTAAAGATTGAAATTTCTGTTATGAAACAATGATTTTTTTCAATAAAGTAAATCTGAACTAAAGTTTGCTAAAGTGATATTCCCATGTTCACCTACAATAAATAACATCTTTTTTACAGTTTAATTCTAAAGAATACATAGTTATCTGCCTTTAGATAATCTGCCTTTACACAAACTTTTTTCCTTTCAGCATTCTGTAATTTTAAATTGGCCAACACCGGATTGCGAAATGGTAGCATATAGGTATGTTAAATTTTGATATCAGACTTGGTATACATTTTTACCTGTTATCTGTGACTCCTGAGTGAGAGTGGTGAGTTTGAAGCCCCACCATATGATCTGGGCTGACACTTCGAAGTAGTATTGTGCTATATTGTCTTTTGGATGTCGTACTACATTGCTAACTTTCCAATTTCATTAGCCTTGCTGCAGTTCTATGAATTATTAATTAAGGATAAATTGAATTCAAAAATCCACATGTATCAGTGAGAAAGGATGTCAATGTTAAATGATAGTTGTGCTGCTTACTTAGAAATTAATGGAACAGTTGATTAATATTTCTTGATCCATAAGTTTATATTTTGATGCAACTTGCTTCATTCAAACTTGCTTTACTTCTAATGTAGCAGCAATTTCAACTGGAAAAAATGCAGTTTTTCTTTTCCTTTCTACTAAATGAAGTATGTTTATTTCCCAGGTCATTCAGTCCATTTTTCCCTTTGTTGGAATGTTCTGATACACCAGGAGTACAGATTTGGGCTGTCTGGGCAATGCAACATGTCTGTAGCAAAAATGGTGAGTTTTTTGTGTGTTGGGCTGAGTCAGGATTTGTTAAGCTGTATTTTCCATTAAAGTTATTAATTAAAGTACAATAGTGGACCAATTCTCTGCATTCTTGTAATAATTTTAGAAAATGTTCACGTTATAATGTGTTAGCTGGAGTTACAATTTTTAATTAACTTTTCCCTGACTTGTTCATTAATGTAACACTGCATCCTTTTTCTCATGCCATAATCCCTAATAACATTTGAGCCAGGAATACATATTAAATAACTTTGTTAAATTTCAGTTTTCACTTTAATCCATTATGTACGTACTGGTTTTTTTTGCTGAAGCCATCCAAAGTAATGTCTCTTACCTTGCATTTTCCTTTGCATCACTGCATCTCTTGCAATTGTCTAACAAAATAATAATTTTAACCTCAGTTGTAAAAATTGATCAGGAATGATTAGTATTGGGTATGATGTAAAAAAAACATTGGCAGATCTGATCCTGAGTTACTTATGGGTGGGCTTGATATAAAATTCAAATGGGGCATTTTAACTATTAGGCATCGGAATGATTATTGGTGTAACAATCTTTTGATTTGTGGTCTGTTGATATTCATAATGACTTGTATTATAGTAGAGACTTAGATTTCAAGAATGGCTTCCAATATTTTTTTCTGTTCTACAGCACCTAGGTACTGCAGCATGCTCATTGAAGAAGATGGGATGCAACAGCTATACAATATTAAGAACAATCCACAGATTTCACCAGATGTTTTGCGGATTGTTATTAGCATTATTGAAAGTTTAGAGAAGTACATTATGCGCCATGGAAAGGTCTCTTCCTGCTACAAAAAGCCACAAACTAAACACAGTGTGATCTAAAGAGTAACCAGAATTAATTGTTTGAGATTGTACCAGTAATTTAAAAAACACATATTTGGCAACGTAAGATCCTTTCCTAATCTCCACAAAATGACTCCTCGTATGGCTTTGTTATCCCACTCCCAATGGGAAGGGAAAAGAGAGCAGATCAGATCCTACAGTAGCCCAGTATAGCCAAGTAGCAGAAGAAACATGAAACTCTGTGACCTATTTCTGTGTATGACTCTATAAACAATGCTGTTCATGAAGAATTTAAAAAATCATTAACTTGTGTGTGGCAGAATTCATTGTCTTTGAGTAGTGTTATACAATTTTACAACAAAAGGTTGGCCCTTTAATCCATTATGTACATACTGGTTTTTTTGCTGAAGCCATCCAAAGTAATGTCACTTACCTTGCATTTTCCTTTGCATCACTGCATCTCTTGCAGTGAATACTGGATAAGACAGTGGTCCCTGTCTCAGCTACTCCTAATGGCACACCAATTCAATGCACCAACTTCTGAAAAGTTATTAAATGATGACCCCTTGCCACATATTTCAACCATTTTATAACCCTTTAGCCTTCTCTGCTTCAGTGGTAATCTTATCTATAATTTCCCACCCAAGTATCAATGTCGTATTTTCTATGGCTTTAATATCCTTTCTATAATGGACCAGAGTAGTACATTAATTTTTGGTCCAGCTATAGACAAATATATAATATCCTTTATTTTATTCCATCCCTCTTATCTACCCTGCAATTGTACTTGGAGGGAACAGTTTGTGAACTCTTGCATGTGTCTCTTTCAATATCAACTTCAATTCCTTATTTGACTTCTATTTAAACATTTATTTTATTCAGTCCTACAATAAAATACAATATCCTTTATTATAAATTCTTATTTCTCAAAACATTTTAACAGTTGCAGTCCTTGTGTCTAGTCCAATTCAACAAGGGGAGGTAAGTTTTTAAGCTTAGGCACTTCCTGGAACAAGCTCTAAAGATTTTTGCTTAAAACCTTGAGTTATTTTAAAGAAAAGTGCTTTGAAAACATACCCTCTTGTCCAATTATTCCCAACCCCTCCCAAAAAAATTAATACATTTTCCACTGCAGATAAATATTGCATGTGGAGTCCATAGATTTACTATGTGTTTTAATATTGAGTTGGTATAGTGCTTATTATTCCTGACTTATAAAAGGAACATATGACAAGTTCAAATTCTCTGAATCCTGCAGATGCAGATTTATGTACTCCTGGTGCTGCAGTTGTTTTGTGTTGGATTCTTGCAAAGTATTACATATGCAACATTGCAGCTTGATTTGGTTTCAGTTTGACTCAGCCCATTTCAGTAGGATTATACAGTGGAACTTCCTGGTAATTGCAACTTCTACAGGTGGGATAAAACTTTAGGGGCCGAGTCGATCAAAGATTCTTTACAATGCTTGCAAATTTGGTTTGTGCTGTTGGTTTTCTTCTCATGCCTTTTGATTTCTTCCAAATACAGGCTTGAAATAATTTTGTCCAATACTTCTGAAACCCAATATTGTAGAAATACTAGAAATGAATGAGATAGTGAAACCATGTATGGGTTTGATGAAGGTACCAACAATATCTAAGCCAAACAGATGTCCAACATGACTTTTTCATTTCTGAACAGAACTACCACAATTGTAATGGTGTATGCTGTTAAATATTTCTAATTTATCTAGATGCAGTTGAAGTTTACCACAGTGGAATGTTGATTTGGTTTTGTGTTGTCTTTGCAAATATTTTGTTCATTCTACAAGCAGCAGCTTTTATTTGAATAAATACTGCTGATGAAATGTTTACTTAATCTGGATGTTACTCATATACCTACCTTTTTATAAAAGGAAAAGTTGAGCTGTAATGAGCTTAACTTTTGATCTTTGTCCCCAAGCCCCTCCTGTTCCTTTTTAAAAACAAGTTTGTACAACATATTACCTCCCTCAAAGAAATAAGCTTTTGAAAACCTTGAACTGCTTTGTATTAGTGTATTTTCTTTTCAACTTGCTTGCACATATTTAATATCATTGGTTTTATGATTTTCTGCTCAGATTCTTCCATTTTTAAAATGCACTCTATTAAAAAGATTTTTGATTTTAGCATTGCTATCTACTGTAATATTCTTTAGGGGAGCTAGTTTAGGGCACCTGGCTTGTTTGTTTCCACCCCCCCCCCCCCCCCACTAGTAATGAATGCACACAACCTGACGTGAACACCAGTGAGTCCAGCTGATTCTGATTCAGATTCAGCTATCCTGTGTGCTTGTGCTAGATGTTGTCTTTACTGCTTCTATGGAAGGTTTTTTTAAAATTAATGTGGTTTGAATATCATTTTTTACTGAGACTATTATTCCTGATGGTAATATTTATTAGTCACCTGAGTTTGTCTATAGATTATTTGGACTATGTAGAAGTTAGTGATTGTGCACAGATCAATCCTTGGATTGATAAGCTTACATGGGTAATTAGGGCAGTAGCTTGAATGGGATAGATATGATATCCTAGGTCAGTATGCAACAAAAGTTATTAATTACAGCACAAGGAGTCCTTATGTGCTGTAGCCCAAATTGAATCCTTGTCAATCCCTTTTCCCTACTGTGCCCCTGGAGCCCTGCAAGTTCATGTCCTTCAAGTGCCTATCCAATTTGCAATTTGAAAGCACTGATCCAGCACCAACACTTAGGCAACACCCCTGCCCTATCCTCCAGCCTGGAGATATAACTGGAATGCTCCTTAGACTCAAAGGGTTAAATTGTAAAGAGGTTTTGTACAAAGTACATTTGTACTCCGAACTTGGGTTAAGGATTGTTTTGTAGTTTAAGATAAGGGGCATAGGATAAAAGATGGAGGAGGGGTAGTGTATGGAATTGAGTGTCAGGACTAACCAGTCCATAATAGTACATGAGCAAAATTACTGGAAGACTGATTAGCCAACACTATGTTGGGATTAAACTAGCTATCATGTAGGCAAAATGGTTGTATGGTTCCTCTACCCTACTTTAAGATTTTTAATTCAGTATCTGAATAACAATGCCATTCCATTTAAATTAACTTTATTGAAACAATAGGCAAGTCTTTGTTTTGTAGAAAAATCCTGTTTGTCAAGCAATTTTAAAATTAAAAAAAACTGATTTGAGAAGTGCAATATACACACAGAAAAGTAACCTTCTCATATATATACACACACACACACTTCATTGAGGCCCCTATCTACTACAATTATCACTACAGATTGAAACTCTTTTTAGCCTGGCACTTATGTTGTGAAATTGCCCCCAATCAGCTTTTGAGCAGGAAAACTTAAATTATCCAGGGAGTGTCTATACCTTTTTTTTTAAAAAAGGTATTCTGAGAACTTTCCATAAGTCAGATGCTGTCAGCTGAGATCAAAGGTTGCACTGGTAGATTAATTAGCTATAGATTAGTGCAGATCTGCTCTTGAGATTCAAAATGTGTTGGATCATGGGAGTAGACAAACCACAGAATGCTGGACAAAAGAGTTTCAAACTGTATCACAGTTCCTAGCCAAATAACATTGTATACACAGTGTAGAAACACTGATATTTTTCAGTAATCTATAAGTGTATTATCAGGAAAAAGAATTTAAGCACTTAACTGTGATTGTAATTAGCGTTTTTTTTGTCAGTTTGACACATGGATTTCATTTCATTCTCCAGTAAAGTGGGGTAGTCGTTTTTCTTTAAAAGCTGCCATCCCTTCCAATCTGTCTTTTGTAGGTATAACCTGTGTAGCAAAAGGTACAAATGTCAAAATATTTTAACATTTTTCTAAAGTCATCTTTATTTGAAATAGCACAATGCTTTCAAAGTAAAATTAAGGCATTTCATACCTGAGCATAACACATTTCCTCAATTGCCATTCCAGATGAAATATCTACCTACAGAGAATAAAATATGTTTAGGATAAGAAATTGTACTAAAGGAAAACAAATATTCTCATTCTGTACTCTTGATAGGGATACATTCTTTTCTGAATAAGTACTGTTGGGGAATTAATTCAGTGTTTCAGTTTACACAGGATTTTAACAAGTGTCGATATTTAATCAGTCGCAGCAAATTCTTGATTAAGGATTAAAGAAAGGACTTTCATATTTAAGTAAAAACAAACTATATGGTGATTAAATTTAGAGGGCAAGTACAGTACATTGAACATGCCCATATTTGGTTTCAGGAAAGCTCCATCTTGCAGCAGTGCTTAACAGTGGGTTACATACACAAGGACAGCAGTAAATGTGATACAACGTGCCTTTCATACTGGGGGAATGGAAACATTGACTATGATTTACACTGCTGATTGTTACTAACCACTGATCAAGAACAATTCAATTTGGTTAGTCTGCCAACTGTAAATAACCCCTCATGACTTATGAAGGCTCACAAATGAATAGTTAACAAAACTCAACTAGCAGCAGTCTTCAGGAAGTGAAAGAAAATATCAGGAAAATACAACAGGACAATCTTCAATCAAAGCTAAAGTAAAATCAAGGAAAGAAAATAACTGGATTAACTAATTAATATGCCTTAAATAAAGAGAAAATGTTGGAAAAACTCAGCAGGCCAGGCAGCATTTATGGAAAGAAACAGTTAACATTTCAGATCTGAAGTATTCCTGAGTTTAACAGCAGATACAGTCAATGACTCTAAAATAGTTGTTGGTTCAGTTGACTTGAATACTACCAGCAATCTGCTATATTTTAGAAAATCTATTAAACAGACCTTTGCCTGTTCAGGTGATAATAGAATATACCACAGCATTAGACAGTAACTAGAACTATTTTACAGTGCCATGCTCAACAACCCCTCAACACCAAAACAAATTAAATAGTCAATTAGGTAATTTGCTGTTAGTGAGAGACTGATATTAAACTCAAAAAGCTATTTATTAGAGTACATTGTTGCCTCTATTTTGCCAAACATGATCAACTTTATTATACTCCTGTTCCTTTCCAAAATATTAATTTACATTTGCATGCTTCAAAATAAGGCCAGCATTGCTCAATGCAACCATTTTTATTGTGGGGGAAGATACTTTAACAATTAATTCAACTGTGTTGGTCAATCACATCCTTCAGGCCTTAATGTAGTCTGCTATAACATTTAACTTATTATTTATAGTAGAATTTATTCTTAATGAAANNNTTAATTAAAAAATGCCCCCCCCCCCCCCCCAAGAATAAGACCCAAAAATCTGAAATAGATTGTTTGTTCTACTGATTAGATAGCACCATTGTGGCAGATAAATGGGAACTGTTTGATGAATATATTCTATTGTGGAAACCCTCACATATTGGAGGGAAAAATGCTAAGTTATCCCATTTTTACACAAGTGACTGGGTCAAGGCATGGAGAAGTTCATGTCATTTCAGCTGCCCACTAGGACCCAAGATCATTGGCAGAGTAGTTTATAGGGGTCAACACTTTTCAATAACTTTGAAGAATCATGATCTTGTACAAAGCCTGGTTTCTGGTGCCATGGCAAGGTGCTCACTTTTTTGTATCTATATAAAAGAAAGTTTGATCACCGTAACTGGTTTCCTCATGTCCTGGTGATAAAAACCCTTTGTTGCTAAACCAAGAGCCACATCAATCCTGTTTTGGACTATTAACTCCCAAGTGGGGGCAGATGTTGATTTAAATTTAGAGGTCCACTGGATTATAAGGGTCTGCACTCAGGTCAATGCTGCTGATGGTTTGTCATTCACCTGGTTCCGGGCAATAACCGAGGTGTTACAAGATGAGAGTAGGGCAAATTTGTTCTCAT
>JARFYF010000063.1:28858813-28872728 GCA_030265395.1 Rhina ancylostomus | reverse complement strand
CTGTTCTTTCTTTTACAGATGTATCCTTTCTTAGGCAGGAAGGCAAGACAATATTCCAGATAGGGCCCTAATATGACCACATGTAATGGTTTCTACTTTTGTACTAAAATGCTGTTGTAGTAAAGATCAGCAAATCATTGCCAACCTAATTGCTTGATGAACCAGCATGTCAAGTTTAAGTGATTTCTGTACAAGGTCTGTCTGAACAACACCCTTCAATCTAAACCATTTAAAAATACTCCACCTTCCTATTTTTCTTTCAAAAACAAAAGTATGACCTCATATTTTTCTACATTATATTCCATTTCCAATTATTCTTGCCCATTAAGTTAACCTATCTTTAACTCCCTGAAGCCCCTCTGCATCTTTTTCACAGCCCTTATTCCCACCCAGTTCTCTATTAGAAGTGGATAAATTTCACTGATCTCCTCATTCACATTATTGATGTTGATTCGTAGGACAGTATGGCATAGTACAGGCCCTTTGGCCCGCAATGTTGTGCTGACATTTTATCCTGCTCTAAGATCTATCTAACCTTTCCCTCCCACATAGCTCTCCATTTTTCTAATATTCATGTGGCTATCTAAGAGTCTCTTAAGTCCTTAATGTATCTGCTTCTACCACCTCTGCTGGCAGTGCATTCTACGCACCCACCACTCTCTGTGTAAAAAAAAACTTGCCTGTGACATCTCCCCTATACCTTCCTCTAATCACCTTAAAATTACACCTGCTCATGTGAACCATTTTCACCCTGGGAAAAAGTCTCTGACTCTCCACTCGATCTATGCCTCTCATCATCTCGTACATCATCTGAACAGCCACGTGGCACCACACTGGTAACAGTCTCCCAAAACAAATATAATATTTTTATTCCAGCTTTCTTTTTCCTGTCTATTTTTCATTCTACATCCACACTAGTATTGCACACCTAATATCGTGTGCTCTTTGTTTAATCATTTCTTGTGTGGCATTTCTTGTGTGACTCTCAGGCCTTCTGAGAGTCGAAATATACTGCAACAGCTGATCTTCTTTATCTATTCAGCTGGTTGCAACCTTAAAAAAAAACTCTATAGATTTGTCATGTATGATTTGACTTTTCATAAATCCATGTTGACTTAGGCCAATCATTATTATTTTTGAAGTGTCCTGTTGCCACATCCTTAAAAAATAAATTACATCATTTTTTTTCCTACAGCTGCTGTTTGATTGTGTGGTCTATATTTCTTTGTTTTCTCTCTCCACCACTCTGAAATGCTAGGGCTGCATTTACTTTCTTTTGATCTGTGGGAATCATTCTGGATTACATGGAATTTTAGAAGGTGGTAACCAGTGCATCTGCTGTCTCTTTAGCTACCTCTTTTAAAATCTTGGTTCAGATCCAGGGGATTTGTCAGTTTTCAGTTCCACTAATATTTCCATTACATCTTTAAAAAACAAACTAATGCTAATTTCTTTCAGTTTCTCATTCGCTCTACACATATTGTTCTCTATTTTCAAGAGTTTTTTGTGTCCTCTGTGAAGGTAGATACAAAATATGTGTTCAATTTCTCTATAATTAATGTATAAAAAACACAAAGTCACTTCAAATGTCTGTACTGTAGTGCCATGTGACCAGCTACTTCGCACTTATTGGAGAAGGCTGCATTCTGGCATTTTGCACAAAAGAATAATGGAGAACCTTAGCACAAATATTTTATAAAATAAATAAAACTGTATTAATCTTGTATCTTAACTATATGTTAACATTTGTGTTCTTGTTCAGAGTGTTGTGAAGATGGTGCATCCTTGTATCGTTGAACCTCTTTTGGACATACTGAGATCCATACATTATGAAGTGCAATATGAAGGTAAAATACTATTGATCTGAGAAAAGAATAATTGGGTAAATAACTGAGTGGGTTACCAGTTGAACTCATGTTTTTTTTATTTCTTCAGTTTCATCCAGAATCTGCTGTTTAAGTGCCTCAAAAAAAAAATACAAAGCTGAAAAAAGTGATTTTGCATTTCATTAGATCAAGAAAATTTTCATTTGCTAAAATGGGTAAAACAGAAAATCTAAAAATTCAAGCCAAATACTACTCTAAATACTTAACCCATAAAATAATAAATATCACATTCACATTCTTTCTATAAAGGGCTTAAAACTGACAATATGCCATGTGCACTTGTCAAATACATGCATGATATGTATGTATACATACCTCTTCCTATGTCTAGTGATGTTGACCTGCTACCCAAACCCATCCTTGTACTATGTCAGGTCAATGTAAGTTATCAGGATGGATCAGAACAGGAATCCACAAATCCACGAAGCAACTGGACACAAAACCTGGCATGTCCCCAGGCTAAGCCAAATGCCAAACTTATGAAGGACTTTTAGTGCTTGGAAAATTTCAAAAATTTTTTAAAGACAAAATCAATGCAACAATTTTTTAAAAAGCTGAAAATAAACAATTATATACAATGAGTTCAAAAATACATAAATTAGCTATTACTTTCTTATATCCCCACCAATCCTCTCATTGAAATGGATAAATGCTCCAAGCCGAACCTGGTGCCATTTCAGCAAGCAGATACTCCAGCACAAGTCTGGTGGAATTAATGTTCACTCTCTACTGTAGGGCAACAGAGTGCAGTTGGCAAAACACCCAATAAGGAGTGGTCATTACATTCTAAGTCTCAGTAGAATCAAGACTTGGTGCCATTCATGCTGAGAATATTGGCAGTCTATGTCTTTGGAACAGGAGCTTATTTATTACCCTGTGAAACATGCATTAGTTTCAACAGCACAAGCATAAGTACACAAATATGCAACTAGTTGAGCGAGAGGCACTTTGGAGGAGAAATTTGTTTAGTTCTTTCTTTTGGGCTCATTAATGCTTTTGAAATGCATTTGTTCTCCAAAGTGGGCTTCGGGGAGGGAATCAGGAATTAGATACAACTGCTCTACACAGACTTTAGTAGCACAGTCCAAATTAATGGGTGGGAAATGGAGAGCTTCCTCATCAAATCAAGGCTGCCCAGTCTCCTCTGTTTTGTTTGTGTGTTGAATTGAGCCCTTTGCTGAATCCATCAGGAAGGACACAGACATAGAGGGTTGGCGATACCAGGCAATGGAGCGCTCAGGCAAAGCCTTCCTGCAATGGATGATGTCACTGTCTTCTACTTGGGGCCACTGTCAGTCCACTAATTAATCAGCATTTGCGGCCAGCTTGAACAAGCCTCACTTGTTCTTGTGGGCAAGAATCTGGTCATCGGGTTCAAGATTCTCTCGATCTTGCTGTACCTATGCAGGTGTGAGCCATACCCTGTTCGTGCATTGTGGCAGTCACCTGTGTCTCTTCTGTTTTATTTGGACAGCTAAAATAAATTGCATTTGTCAGATTGTGATATACGGTTGTCCAGACAAAGGGGGGAGAAAAACTTACCCAATGTACTCACCCACAGTAAACATATTTTACTGAATATTACAGTCCTGATGCAGGGTCTGAATTCAAAGTGTCGACTTGCACCTTTTGCCTCCACAGATATTACTTGACCCACAGAGTTCTTCAAGCATTCTGTTTTTTGTTCCAGATTCCAACATCTGCTGCCTCTTTTGTCTGAATATTACTTGAGCAGTATGACATCAGATGAATGGCAAGAGTAAGACATCAGCCTGCAAAATTATCTATTTCCCCTTTGATTTTGCAATAGTAAAATGAGGGGGGAAAAAAGGCCCATTATTATTCTAGCTGTCTCAAGAATTCAGAATATAATCCATGCACTTTTAAATTGTACTGAAAGAAATGGATGTTTTGTCAATGTTGAGGATATATTCAATTTTTGCCATGCAATATAAAACCTGGAGCCACTTAATCTTATCCGCAAATGAATTTCGCTGCACTTTTTCCTCAATTTTATGAAGCCTGCTACTGTGTCTGTATGGTTCCAAAGCTTCTGGTTTTTAATTTGCGAAATGCTGCATGTTATCACAGTTTTTTAATCTTTGAGACATTGTTTCCAGAGATGAATAAGAATTAAGGATTAAACACAAAGGGAAAAAAAACCATATTACCCCACTGTCACAAATTAACAAAACATTAAAATATTTTATTGTGCTGTAATAATTTGTTCTTTAGTAATTGAATTCATCAAGATACTCCTGAATTATAAAGTACGACCAGCTTTACTTGAAGGATTAGTTGCACGTCTAACTCCATCAATGGACAACATAAAGAATCGACCAAAAATTCTTTATGGTAAGAAAGAAAAAATAAAATGCCTCAGTGTAACTCTAAAGTATCAAATCATATCTAAACAAAAGTTAATCAATTTTATTTGTTCCATTTGTCACTTAGTACTGGAATAAGTGGCATTGCACCCTATGGAATTTTATGGGTTAGCATGAAATAAAACTGATGTGAGGCAAAGGCTGCTGTATTCAGTCAGGAAGCTTGCAAGATTATTGTCATGGCACAGCATGAGAAGTATATTTTGTTTAGTTGCAGGACATTCCAGCTTAAGTATCCCCGTGTCATGGATTTTTATCGTTCAAATAGTCTTCTTTAGCACTTTAAAAGTCCAATTCAAAAATGCAACAGTACAATTTGCAGTTTGTGATGGATGTTTGATTTTGTTAGTAATACTCTTTCCAGTTCTGAGTTATGCATACGATGTCAAATCTTGAACCTATTCCAGTTGAAATGAGATGTTTAACTAGTTCTCCATTTCCCATGACGAGTTGTATGAAATTAACTCAGATTCATCATTCCAGTAGATAGTTAAACATAAATCAACAACTTTGTTTTACCTCCTACCAACAATTTCTCCGAATTCTGCAAACATCCTGCCATAGGCCATTTCCCATAAATTTTCTATTCTTGAGCACTCTTAGTGCAGCCCACACAATATTAACCTCTGTCTGCCTTCAGTATCAACTAGCCTGTCCTCTTCAATACACAATTCAACATATTCTTGCCATCATCTCCTTCCTTCAGTTAGGTAAATTATCTTATTCATGCCTTCAGCAAGAACACATAACTCATAGTGAATCAAAAACTGACTAAGATTCCTGACCCAGGATGCTGGGGAACCTAGGACTGTGCTGAACTTTTCAAACAAACTGTAAACTGGAAAGGAAATCATTGGGATGGTGACTTCTGTCTAAAGTACTTGTTAACACAAACACAACCTTTCTTCTGGACTCCTGCAAAATAACAATGTCACCAAAGTTATAAGTCATTGCACAGAAAACAAGATGCAGCAAGATCTGCCCTCAACAGGCATTTGCAATTGTAAATGTCAGGAGGAATACTCATAAGCAACTTTAAACTGCTGATAAACTCAAACTTTTGTCCGTGTAGGTAAGTTTCTTGTGCGAATGGTTGGACATCAAGCATTCCTCTATTGGACAAACATGGTGGAGATTGTATAATCAAAAGAGGAGGTAGCATTGATCAAATTTATCACTGATTTTGATTATATAAAAAAGGTGCTTTTTGGATTATAAGTAAAGAGGGCACAGAGAGAGGGGAAACTTGCAGATAGCTGTTGACAGAGCATGATGAGTGGTGGCCATGGTGACTTTTGAGTAAAATCACTTAGAATTAAAGATTAAATAATATTTGGAGTTAAAGGGTAGCCTGCAAGGGAACTGCAAACAGAATTGACCACCAGACAAAGAAGGAGATTCCAGGTGTTACAGTTAGAGGTTATAGTGCAGAATACACAGATCCTATTAGAGTAGAAGAGTTCAGAGTATTTTTATATAATACCTTTAATAATCTTATATGATGTCTTGTGTCATTGTTGATGTTTAGTTGGAATTCTTTTAAAAGAATTCTGTTACATGTTGCTCTGTGAGCTGTAACTAATTTTCCCCACACAGACAAGTTCAAGTCAAACTCAGAGGATAACTGTAAACTTTGAACCCTCTAAACTTTCTAATCACCAAATTACTTTTTCCTTTCGCAAGTTCATTCGAACAAAAAACAGCATTGCCTCTTCTATCCTAATGGTTCTAATCTTGGGTCTTTCACCTGAGCTCATTGTTCAATCTTATGTTCACGCTTTCACATTTGGAGTAGCTGAGATTTATAAATGATGGAGTTTGGCCAGGATAGCACTGCGCTCATCAATTTAAGATGGCAGAAGTATGGTTGAGGGATTCACCAACAGATTTGGTGAAGCATGGGTGGAAATGTACAATATGATAAAAGACAGAAGTGGGAAGATTTTGTGATGGAGAGGGAAAAGCATGTGCAGAGGTGGAGTGAGTTCAATACATATGTGATGTTACCAAGATGAAATGTGGGGCAGTGATAGATCCTAGTGGTACTTGAGTAGCAATGATTTGGGGGATAGAAAGAAAGTTATTACTTGACTGTGGTGAGTATGAGTAGAACCAAACAATCAACCTAATTAATTGAATAATAGAGGCACTGGATAAGGGTGATATGGTCGACTGTCACCAAATTATGTGATGTATATTCTGAATATAATATCTTTATTAGTCATATGTACATCAAAACGCACAGTGAAATACATCTTTTTGCGTAGTGTTCTGGGGGCAGCCCGCAGGTGTTGCCACGTGTCTGGCGCCAACATAGCATGCCCACAACTTCCTAACCTGTACATCTTTAGAATGTGGGAGGAAACCGGAGGAAACCCATGCAGATGTGGGGAGAACATACAGGGAGACTGTAGCATTGCTGAGAAGGACAAGGAGAAATAGTGCACCATGCTCACATTAATAGGGAATGTAAATTGTGACTTTAACCAGTGCCATTTCAATGTTGTGTTAAGGACAGAAATCCAATTGGAGAGATTTGCAGGAGTAATCACCAAAACCACTCAACTGCAGATGGTATCATAGAGGAAGTGTGTCCACCCAGTTTTGGATAGACATCTGCATGTTGTAGCAGAATTCACCAGGAACTCTGATGCATTCCCTGCCCAACCAAATAGTACTCGGATGAATTATATTCCCTTACTAAGATCAATGAATTCAATGCAAAGCAGATGTAAAATCTGGGATCTACCAGTCTTTATAGCTCTTTTTTTCAGCTGAGCCAGATGGTCTGTAACGTGCTGATGGCTAGCTGCTAGTTGTAGAGAACTGTAGCTAGCTGCAGTATATAACTCATACATTTGATTTAGTGTAAGTTATAACTTAAGTGCATTTTAAATATTAATATATGTAATACAATTATTAAATAAATGCATCTAAATTTTCCTAACAGCTTTGTTTTACATTTAGATGAACCAACATCAAACCTTGCAGAATCCTCACCATTGTATGTACAACAAGCAGCGGCAGCAAAAGTTATAGGGTAAGTCATGTGACAATTTATTTTGTTTAAGATAAAATCCTGAAGTGGATTTCTGTATTTCCATTAATGTTACAGATTATTATTAACTGCACAACAACTGAAAAACTAAGGAAAACTTAAGGGCATATCATGACCTCCTGTGGCCTTGTTCAGTGAATGGGAGTGATTATTTAATAACCTTGGGGGTACCTAAACTGTTGTAAGTAACATTTTGAAATAAAATTCTGACTATAAATTCTATGATTAGATCAAAACCTTATTTAGGACTCTAGAAATGTCAATTAATGAGGAATAAAATGAACAGCTCTTTTTCAAAAAGCTTTAAGATATCCGATTAAACAATATTGCTATTAGGTCTTCCTATTTGAAATTTTTACAAAGTTTCAGTTGTTAGTCTTGACATAGAGTTTTTGTTTTCCACAGGAAATAACTTATTAGACCAGATAAGTACACCATTAACTATCAACTGATTAAGAATACAAGGGCTGATTCCATCTTTTGCCCTTATTTATATATAAATAAATAGTGCATCGTGAAAGTTAATGGCACAGTATACATTTGAATTAATTTCTGGCAAGAAGCACAGTGGTAAATGGTCACATTACAAATTGGAGCATTGTATGGGGAGATTAGTTTTACATTCAATCTAGTTAACAAAAGTCAGTTACCCAAACTATAGCAGTTTTACTCAGATTTTTAACCATGCCTTCTCTCTTGGAATCTCCACATTTCACAGCAGCAGTTCCTTCTGATTAACAAGTGTAGCTATGTTTGATAGGAAGAAGTTGTAGAAAGGGGATATGGTTAAATTTCCTGGCTAAGATTCTTGTAGGAAACTTGTATGGGAGATGTCATCAAGTGGGGGAGGGGACCAAACTGGCAATAATTGGATAATAATTGATACAACTGTTAGTTTGAATGGGTTAGACAGGAACAATATTACACAACTGCAGTAGGAAATGTTCTTTTAATGTTGTGGTTGAGCTACACTTCGTCTGTGTAGCTCTTTCTGTGATTTAGAATGCATGATCACAGTCACTAGAGTATACTATTTCTCAGCATTGACATCAGGATGAGGACCTTTTTAAATTTTATAATATTCCCAGAATTTGTGACTGACTTTTCTGTCATTTCCCTTTGCCTTTCGCAGTATAATAATGAAAGAATCTACTGACATAGCTGAGGAACTGTTGCAGCTCCGAGTGGTACATCATCTCATGATTGCCATGGGGAACCTGGAATATACTGACAGCCAAAAACAAGCTTGCTTGGCATTGGAAGTAAGCATTTATGGGAATATATTTTCAAGTCTGTGCAGTAGTCAGAATGATTATCAGCAAGTACAAAATTCTGACAAGCAAGCCTAATACTGGGCAAAGATCACTGCTACTGTTGTGAAATCAGTAGAGGTTTAGTGTAGAGGTGATCCCTTTTTCCAGTAATTATACAATATTATGTTCATACGTGGTAAAACATATTGGTTGCACAGTATTATTTGACCTTGCATTAGAAAAATTGTTGAATCCAAAGGCTGCTAGTATCCATGCAGCAACAGGAATTGACAGCAAAGACAAAAACAATACCTAGACTTAAGGAAACCAGTAAATAACAGCATCATCCTAGCTTTCAGCAGGTTATGAATTCAGATTCAAAATGGTCATCACTGAATTGCACATTTAAAGAATGGAAGCCATTATAGTTTATAAGTACATTTGAATTGCGCAGTGCCACCTGTGTTAAAAAATCTATAACCTTCACAATCCTGGGATGGGTAGCAAGCTGAAAAACTTAATAGATAGTCAAAATCTTTTTTCCCTGTGGTAGGGGTATCAAAAACAAGAGGGTGTAGACTTAAGGTGAGAGGAAGGAGTTTTGGAGATCTGAGGGGTAGGTTTTTTTTTACAGAGAGAGAGGCTGATGTGACAGAATAAATGCATGATACATTTTAGGATGGAGAGAACATTAGCATCCTCCACACCATCCTGTCCATTTCAAAAAGCAATAAGTACTATCACATCGGCAACATTCAGTCAAAAGCTAGTTGTATATACATACAACAAAAGTACTTGTGTAAATACATACAGCTATTAACTGACAGTATGATATCTTATTTACATAATGCTGCCCCAAAGCAAAATTAATCTACAATTTTGCTTTAGGAAACACTTAAAAGCTACAATATGTGAACAGGCAATCCAGCTCAATGTCTCCTTGTTATACTTTATTCTCATGTGAGAAAATTAGCCTAATGCCATTTAACTACGATAGTTTCTGTATCCCTTCTCACCAATATAATCTTGAATGCTAACTCTGTGCCTCAACCATTAACTATGAGAGTGAATTTTGAAGTTTCACAATTGAAGTAATTGATTCTTGGTTTCTGTTATAAATTGCTTAACCATAAAACTTTATTCTTCAATTAGAATCAAACTGCTTCCATTCACTCTGTCACATCCTTGCATTATTTTATACACCATCATCTTGCTCGTGAATCTGCATTGTTCCAACAAATACTCTCAACTTCACAAAGTCTTCCTATTTATATTTGCTCATGCCAGAGAGTAAGCAAGTTAATTAACTTTATCACTTCACTAAAACCTGGATAGACTTGTTAATGCATGGAGCTCAATAATGCATCAAATACTCTAACTGAGGTGTTAAGGTTTTGTAGGTCTTCTCATCACCCCAGCACATAGCAAAGCATTTCATACCCATTGATGGTTCTAAATCTGTAGTGTATAGTTCCCTGTCCTCACAGTACAGAGAATGTGGCAGCCAGTGCGCACAAAAAAGATGAGATAAGCGACAAAGTTGTACTCTTGACTGTGTTTTGTTGGCCAAAAAAACTGTTTTTACTGTGTGAATTGTGCAATAGATCTTTTACTTCCATCTGAGGTGACAGACAGGATCTTGATTTAACAACCAAATACTGCAAATAAGTGCCAGCTTAGGTTCATCTTTATCTATTTGCTTTTATATTCTTTAATTCTTGACATCACCTTGAATTTTCCTAAATTATTTTTCATACCTCGAAGCTCCTGACTTCAGTCTTATTTATTATTTGTGATATATCCCCAAATACTTCCACAGCACTGTCTAATCCACTTAAGCTATAAAAGTAAACCAATTGTCATTGAATTCTATCCTGTGCTTCCTTCATTCTTTTCCTCCTTTCACAACTATCTATGTGTAACTTTTGATCTAAAATATTAGCTATGTTATGCTGTTATGGTATTGTCTATACATTTCACATTCTCCCTAGTTGTTCATACAAATCAACAATTTAAAAAAAATAAGTAGAATTAGTACCCCTGGAGGCACTTCAAAAATTCCCTTATTTTTGTCATTTTGTCTCTTTTATCCATTTTTTAAATCCAGTTTATTATCCTCGTCCCAATTCTGCATTTGTTGACTTTCTCCCTGATAATGTCACGTGGTATCTACATCAAGCGTCACCAGTTTAGAAATTGAAATCAGCTGGTTAGAACTAATTTTCTCTCCATCTTGGTACTGATAAAAATTCATTCTTAAAAGAGGCAAATAGGTAACTGGCCAGTAACTATCACTCAGCTTTTCTTTATAAAATTATTTACAACATTAAACATTCTCTGGTCTTCTGGCAAATATTAATAGAATAGACCATTGAAATATGGATTTATAAGATTTATCAATTTTCTTTGGATTCACAGGGATATAGGCAGGCTAAATGAATGGGCAAGGAGATAACAGGATATATGTGGAAAAATGCAACATCATCCATCTCAGTAGTAAGGCAGAGTATCTTTTAAAATGATGAGAGACTGAAAAGTGTTGGTGTTTAGAGGGATCTGGGTGTCCTTATGCACAAATCACTGGAAGTTAATGTGCAGGTAAAGCAAGCAATTGTGGGTTTTATTGTAAGAAAATCTGAGTACAAGAGTAAATATATCTTACTGCAATTGCATCTTATTGGCTACCTGCAATGCACTTCCCTGAGCTGTGACACTTGACTCTCTATTCTGTTATTGTTTTTACCCTGTGCTACTTCAATGCACTGTGTAATGAATTGATCTGTACGAATGATATGCAAGACAAGTTTTTCACTGTACATTGGTAAAAGTGACAGTAATAAACCAATACCTTGGTGAAACTGCACTTTAAATATTGTGTATAGATTTGGTCTCCTTACCAAAGGAAGGGTGTACTTAGGACAGAGTGAATGCAACCAAGATTCCCCAGTTTAGTTCCTGTGATGGGATATTTGCTCTTTGAGGAGAGATTTAGCAGACTCAGCCTGTACTCTCTGAGTTTTGGAACGATAAGAGATGTTATCATTGAGAAGTACAAAGTCTTTATGTGGTTTGACAAGGTACAAAGAGGGGTGAAGTTTACCCTGGGTGGGGTGTCTAAAAGCAGTGATATCATTTTTCCAAATAAGGGTTTGACTATTTAGGACAAAGGTGAAAAGAAATTTCTTCATTCAGATGATAGTGCATTTTCAGTATTCTTTACATAAGAGTCCTCTGGAGGTTCAGCCCTTGAGCTTAGTTAATACAATGATTGATGAATTTTTAGATATTTGTGGAGAATCAAGGAATATGTGGCTATACTTGAAAAAGGTATTGAAATAAAAGATCAGCCATGATCTTATTGAATGTTAGAGCAGGTGCAAGTAGCTGAATGGCCTACTCCCATTTCTGATGTAGTCTTGAATAAAGAATAAGAAAAGGAATATTGGAATGTCAAATGGAAGATTAGTTGATTGAAGGATGTTCTGAATCATAACTAATTTTGTTCCTCGCCCATACCAGTTGCACAGTTCATTTTAACCTCAGAATGGTTCAGGAATTTCTAATGCAATTAATTTGCGAAGTCATGGAAAAACAAAACTAACTGCAATCAGTTAAATCCCATAGAAAGAGAGTCACAACAAAGTCAATGCTCTTAAGAACATAGCAAACAGAAATGTTTTATGACGCATTTTATTTTGAAAAGAAGCATTTGCAAATGCATGATCCTCCACTTGAAGCATGACAGAGACAACTTTCATCACATGGTTTTAAAATAATTTCATAATGTTCATTATGTTTACAAAATAATGAGAAACTGTACATCTCATTTTCAGTACCTGATTCATACATTTCCAGTTGTGGAAGAACATGTACGAAAAGCCATGGGAGAGCCATTTTATGAATTGTATATGGTAATTCTTTAATCAACTTCATTATATTAACATGACAGTAATAGTTGATTTTTTTTGCCATCGCTTTTCTATAGTTATACTTTTTAAAAAATATATAACAATTTACTGCCATCTAGTGAACAAGTTGTTTCATAAATAGCAACTGTCTCATTTGTAATACATATTCTGTTGACTCCCCCTTAGCTTAACTATCTCTAAATTGGTGAATGGTCAGGGACAGGATGGCATGACTGCAGAAGATGCAAGGTAGAGAGATCCAGAAGATAGCTCCGTAGGAGTCTCAGCCCTCACCCTTGTCAATAGGTACAAGGTTCTTGCTGTGGAAACACAATTAATTAGCTGTGAGATGACATTTGATGAGGAGTAAATGTATACTGGTTTTACTCAGTTCTCTTATGAGGAATAATATGAGAAAAGAAGTTTGATAATTTTGGCATATTTCTCACTCGGATCAAATATTTCTTCCTCTCCTTACTCAAGGTTTCCCCAATCCCTTCAAAAGCCCCAGCTATTGACCTTCACTCCTCCTAATTGCCTGGGATCGTCTACAAGAGTCCCTGGTTTTAGCCTGCTGCTGGGTTTCTTATGACCACAATCACCCATGATCCTTCTGTACCAGGCTGTCAATTTGATCAGTTTGCAGATGGGAATGGAACAAAAAGAGAGCAAGGTCTTACCATGAAATTTTGTAGGACCTCCATATCCCTTGTCATGCTGTTTTTTTCTGAATTTTAACCTTGCCTCATCAAAGTATCAGAATTGGGACATGGAAACAAAACCCAACCTATCTATATAACCCAAAGTTACTCAGTGAAGAGTGGATTAAAGAATGAAGCCATATTGGAAAGAAAGAGATTCAGTAATACAATGAATTGAATTCTGCTGATAAATTGAGGCCACCTCATAAATAAGATTATCAACTACACCATATGCAACACCAATGTCCAGGGGGCACTGGAACTGGAATATTGACTGCCAGCAGTCAATATCTTGTTAGGTCACGGTTGCATTTTGGTGTTGCGTCTAGTGGAAATTTAGTTTTCATTTAATCTATATTCAGTGCATAAAATGAAGCAACACAAAATGCTGGAGGTACTCAGTGGGCCAGACAGCATCTATGGAAGGAAATGGATAGTCGACGTTTTGGGCCAAGACTCTCCCTCAGGACTGGAAAGAGGGGAGATATCCAGTATAAAAGGATGGGCGAGCGGTTGAAGCGAGAGCTGGTGGATGATTGGCAAATCCAGGTGAGAGGGGGAAGATAGGCAGGTGGTTTGGATCGTGGGGGGGGGAGTGAAATGATGTAAGAAGCTGGGAGGTGATAGGTCGAAGTGACAAAAGGCTGAAGAAGATGGAATCTGATAGGAGAGGACAGTGGACCGTTGAATTAAGGGAAGGAGAAGAGGGAGACCAGGGGGAA
>JARFYF010000063.1:28800755-28823770 GCA_030265395.1 Rhina ancylostomus | reverse complement strand
TGAAGAGGGAGTAATTTAGTTTGGGGGGGGGGAAAGAGTGAAACTACAACAAAGCATGGCTATTGGAAAAATAAAGTATGGGCATTATAACCAAGCTAGAGGCAAGAGCCTACCTAGTCAATTTGTTTATTGCTACTAGGTAAATCTCATTTTTGTAAGATCCAGTTGTCTGACCATGAAGGGAATCACAATATTTTTGTCATGTTAGTTTGAACATCAAAAAAATTTAAATATGGAAAGAAGTTAATTTTATGTGATTTCTGTGAATCTACTGATAAGGCCTTTATATTTATTTTGGTGTGAGGCACTGTTTAAGTAAAATTTGCTTTATTGCATTGAGCAGTTTGGTTGCAGCAAGACCTGGACCATCCATCAGCAACCAAATGGTAATAATATTAAAATATCAGTTCTAAAATATTAGTTTTAAAATATTGAATATCAGCTAAAGCTTTCAGAGTTTATGAATTATCTTCTGCATTTTTCTGCTCCTGAATTATGTTGTGGCTATGCATTTATTGGAAATGTTCTTGACTAAAGCTTCCTGCCTTCTGTACAGAGCCTTGTTGGAGCAAGTAGAGCACTGGCAGACCTTTCTTGCGCTTGTCAACATGATCATGTTTTGTACAGGGATTCCAGGCCACTACCCAGTAAATGAAACTACAAGTTCTTTAACCCTTACCTTTTGGTATACTCTACAGGTATGAAAAATGTTGTTATGGTTGCATATAAACTCCAAGTATACCATGCCAACTCCTGTTGCAGAATAATGGATAGTGTGATTTTTTTTTTCTCATGGTTTGCACTGTTGTATGCAGAAAAATATTTTGATTTTTCAGTTTTCCATGGAAAATTGACAATATTTGAACATTAAGAAAAAGTTAACTTGATGTGCTTCCCGACATCTGATTATTCCTTCCTTTACTTGTTTCAGTATGCCAGCATCCAGGTTTTTTTGCTTTTAGTTTAGATTAGAAATATTTGTTCGGAAACCTGCAGACGAGACCTTCTTGAAATCATCTTTGTCAAACACGCATCTATTTTTGACAATGGCCACTTATAATTTTCCATCCTCTCATTTAGAACTAAGAAATTTCATGAATTGCTGAGTCTTTGAAAGTCTGATTTGTATGAAATTATGCTTGCCAAAGTCAACAAAGATTTTTGCTATTTTCTGAACTGCTTGTTTGAGCAATAAAAGATAGGTGACATGAGACATGCTAGAACCTGAGTAAATTCAATAACCCATTTAAAACACTGTCATCTGAAAATATTGGTGTTAAAATATAAAGAATGACATTTGAGTGATCGGATCTTTATTACTGGGGCCTCCTCTCTCACACTGACATTTGTTTTTAATGTGTGGATATTTGTTTCGTATGTATCCCCACTGTTTCTTCTTAAATGGCCTCTGAGAGCTCATTTATTGTTTTGTTGGTCCATGATTCCAGTCTACTTGGAATGGATCTTTTCTCAACTGGCTGAAATTTGCCTTTTTCCAGAAAAATGAATTTGCGTTTGGTCTTTCTTTGCCCTTTTTCACAACTATTGTGAACCCGAAGATATGGTCAATTTCCCATATGTTCTTCCGCTGAAACATTCTTCAGTTCATGGTTCAGAATTACATGGTGCTTTATGATTTTGGTTATTCCAGCGGTTATATGCAGCTAGAATGATTTAAAAAAATATATATCATTAGTTGCATGTAAGTCATGAAAGGTAAGAAACAACAAATAACTGTGCTGAATTTCTAATTATTGCCTTTCTGCTTGAACTTGGTGATGTGCTCGTTACAGATGCCTTGTTTATCTGGAGTGCAGATTCTTAACTATAATTAAAAAGTGGAAAGGTGCACCATGTTTAATCACCGTATGTTGATACAAAGAGACCTTGCGAGATTTATTTTTTCTGAAATGCCTTTCATTAAATACACATTCACGAATGAATTAATAAATAGAAATTCAGCACAATGAACTGTTGTTTCTTGCCTTTCATAACTTATTGTGCAACTAGTGATTTGTTTTGTGGACACACTGAGGATGTTTCAATAATTTTGATTTTCTTGCAGTGATATATAGTAATCTACCAGTGAAAGATCAACTGCAAATTGACTAAAAACTGCAGGCATCATTATTCCAATTTAAAATGGTTTTGAGAATTAGACAAGATATACAACAAAGCCAAAACCTTGATTTGCGACCTATTTGCCCTAGATCCATTTAAAATTTCTCTTCCCTCTGAAGCCATTCTATTGAATAAAATTAAAACCTTTTATTCATAAGCTAAGTAGGTCATAAATGCTTGTTTGTACATTAGCGTTAATTGCTCGGTAGTTATGGATAAGATTTGTCTCTGTTCTGTAATTTTTTTCCTCTCAGTTGTCTAAAATGCTTTGTCAATTCAAGTGCAGATTTTTTAAAGTCATTCAAAAATAGTTGCTTTTTCAACTTAGTGAAGATGAGATGCATAATTACTATGTTAAAATAGGTGATTTTAAATGTGGCTTGCAGATTTTTTTATTTTGATAACAGTATTTGATTTCCAATTTGTACAAATTATAATTCCATTACTGATTTTGTCTGGGTGACATGTACATCAACATCATTGCCTCCATATTCCCTGATATCCTTGACAAATAACGTATGGATCTCTGTCTCAGGATATCTTGGAACTCACTGACTTTTCGAGCAGAGAATTTGGGTAGAGGGGATAAAAAAACTGTATAGGGAGTGAGAGCTACAGACCATTTAGCTTGATGAGTCGTTGCTCAAATCCTGGAATCCATTACTGAGGTTGTAAAGATTTTACAAAGGTATAAAGATAGGTAAAGTTTATGAGTAGAAAAGTAGCAAATGGTATATATTGTGGTAACAGGTGAGGTTATTCACTTTAGTAAGAAGAATGGAAAAACCACAATTTTTTGAAGTGAGAGTCTAGTAAATGTGTTTGTGTGTGATGGTTCATAGAAAACAAAGTAAATCCATTGGTACAGCAGGAGGTTTGAGGGCATGGTATCTTGGCCTTTACTTTTGCACTCCATGCCTTTTCAATTTTGTTTTAATCATTCAGACTTTGGTGTAACCATATCTTAAGTACTATGTATAGTTTTGCTTTCATGGTAATCCTGCATTTCTTATCAAGCCTTTTTCTAGTGTTAACCTCCAAATAACCTGATTTATTGAATTGCATTCCACAACTTGCCGTGCTGGACTTTGAATTCATAAACTGTATATCTGCGGTCGTGGTGCAATTCATGCAAGTGGTTGTATATGAGATGTACATGAATAAACTACCAATTAAATTGTATACATTACTGATCCGCCCTCACCTGGGGAATTGAAATCTTTACAATTGGTATTCTGCTTGCTAAAGCTGATTCCAAAGCAGTGTTCTCATTCCCAGTCAGCCTCTTATTTTGAACTCTCAATGTTATAGTGACAGTTTATAATAAGCAATTGATGAAAATAATACAACAGAGCTCTTGAATTGCTAATAATTTTGCATGACTAAGATACAAATTCTCAAAATAAAATTAGCGTTTAAAATTTTAGTCAATGTACTGTCAGTATTTGAGGATTTGTGGAAACCATCTATATATCAGAACTGCTATGTGCTGATTTTTAAACAAGTATAGTGCCAACTGAATAGGTATTGTGTTTTCAGTAAAACTCTTCAAATCCCCCAAAGCCTGCCATTTACTGATATTTGAAAAATTGTCTTGACCTGCAACTTCACACATTTGAATAAACTGTGAATGTTACACCATGCCTCAACATCTAGTTATGGGATAAGTTTCATGATAGGATTTGCATGCTCATTATCTTTTGATTGACATTGAAACTTAGGAATGTTGGCCTCTATTACAGAGGATTAACCCAATTTCTGTGTTTCATGAAGCAGAGTATTTTTAATTATAGTCTAGATAATTTGGCCATGTGCAAATAGCTTTCATCTCTCTTGTGAAACTGTAAATAATTGGAGTTGATGAGGCACTTTGTGATTTTTTTTTAAAAAAAGCACAGGTATCCAATGATGTGCCTGTGTTCTGTATACCTGCTTCAATTCTGTGAGTTGGTATTGAATCCTGCACAGGGAAGGAAATGGAAGATGTACAGTAGATCAATCAAGGCTATGTTTGTGTTCTTGAAAGTAGCTCAAAATGACATTGTTAGTATTTACAGAAATAAGAACATGAGTAAAATCAGAAGTAGGCAACTTGCCCCCCCCCCACCCCTTTTGCTCCACCACTCTACAAAATCATGCCCGAGTGCTACTTTCCTGTATAAAACCCATGTTCCTTAATTTTCTTAATATCTATTGTTCAGTCTAAAATGGACAATGACTGAGCTTCTAAAGCTGCCTTGGGTGGTGAATTCCAAAGAACCTCTGGGTGAAGGAATTTCTTTATCTTGGTCCTGAATGGCCAACTATTTGTTTTGAGATTGTGATTTCTGGTTTTGGATACCTCAGCTAGGAGAAATGCCATTCCTGCATCTAATTGAAATTCTGCAAGAATTTTGTATGTTCTGATAAAATTATCTCTCATTCTTTTAAACTCTGAGTAGACCGCTAGTCTACTGGGCTTTACAGTAGTGGGTTATTTTTGTATTTTTATTACTTGATTCAACTTCTTGTTTCATTATTTGTCTGTAGACTCCTGTTAAATGTCCATCTGAATCAGTGTGTGTGCTGATTTTTTGCAGCAGGTTATTAGAATTACCTAAGGCAAGCTACTGGGAATACCTTTTGTTTTAGTGGTCAGCCATAGTAATTCCGGAATGTTAGTTTATGTTGATATTGGATGTTTGTGACCAGTTTGTTTGATGCTACCTGCACAGTTGTGGCAGTAGGGAAGTAGCTTGAGACTTGTACATTCACTATCCAACGTTCCTTTCCTTACTATGAAATAAGGATTTACCAGTAAGTACCTCTGTGTGATGGGTATGCTTCCTCCTCCCTCTTTCCCCCCCCCCTATTTTTGCTTTAATTGAGTACCCCTATTATTGTTGGATATGAGACTGCAGATTCTGGAATGTGGAGCAGAAAACAATATACTGGGGGAACTCAGATTGGGCATTATCTGTGGAGGTGAAAAAGAATTGTGGGTTTTAGGTTTGACATTTTGGGTCATGACCCTACATCAGGACTGAGATGGACAGTGTTTCAAGGAAAACAAAGGTTTTTATCATTGCTTTTTTTAGTACTGAAAGGGATGTAGGGATGTTAACATAGTTAAGTTATTGGACCATTGATCCAGAAACATTTAGTTTAAATCTCTCATGACAGCTAGGGAATTTAAATCCAACTAAATCTGGATTCCACCCACCTCCCCACCCCCGAAAAACAAAAATCAGTCTCAGTAATGCTAACCAAGAAATCACGGAATTGCTGTGGAAGCCCATCTGGTTCCTTGGCCTATTGCATGTTCAGACCCATTAATGTAACGACTCTTAACTGCTTCATCAGTTCAGGGACAGTAAAAACTTGAACAGTAAATGCCAGTAACATCCATATATTTTGAATAAATTTACGGCAAAGGTTTTTAAAAAATTATTGTTCAAATACTAAGTCTCACAGCTAGGTCAAAATGTAAGATGAAAGCATTCCTGTCTTTGCTCTATACTTTCAAGGTCCATAGCAACGATGTTTTTAAAGTTTCATTCTATTGAAATACTTACTTAGAAAAAAAGTGAGAATCACAAAATATTATTTTTATTTTCTCCTCAGAAACTACAACTGCAACTTTTAGCAGTATTTTTATACATTGGCAGTATGAGAGCCCAATATTCAAGTAACTATGAAACATTTTTAATCATTTACTATCATTAACTTTTAAAGTATTAGTGAAAACTGAGAAATTGCTAAAGATAATCATGTCCTGATTGAGGATTCAATGTCCTGAAATTTACCCATATAAATTTTCTTAATGATGCTACATTTTATGTCATGTTTAAGTTGTTCATCAAAAGTTTACCAGAAACATGAACAATTGCACTAGAAACCACATCTTTACTTCTATAGTGACTCCATTTAATTGCATAGGATGGCAGTGACCAAATGACCACAAGATGTTGGCACACAAAACCTATGGATATAAATGTACAGGAGGTGGAATTGGAGGAGTGCTGATATCTTGGTAGGCTTTAGTGGTGTGGGAAGTTAGGGATTAGCTGAATCCATGGAGGAATGTTAAAACTATTATGTACATATGCATAGTCTTGCAAACATGAGATGCCTAGTTTTTGGTGAGAGACCCAATATTTTGTGTCTGTTTATAATGTATTTTCTAGTGGAGCCATTCCTGTGATGTGGCATAAAGGGGAATTAGCCTTTTGCAAGGAATTTTTTGACATCTTTCTTTTATAGCCATCAAATAGAAGTCAAATTCTTGCCGCCTTAATTTCTTTTCTACAGATATTGTCATTACTTATGCTGTTGCCTGTAACTGCTTTGCCCCCAACCTGTCAGCCTGAGCTGGTTTGGTTTGAGAGGTCAAAAGCTTTCAAAAACTTTGCCATATTAGCCTCATACTTCATTCAGTCTCTTTTCACTTAAATTTAACTTGAGGGTGATTCCTTCCTCAGCCCAATAGAGTGCAACCCCATCATTGCAATCTAACAGGGAAATAATGATTTTTTTTCAATTTAATGTTTCCAGAACTTCCTATCCTTAGAGCTAAGAGGTACTTTTTGTTAGAAATTCAGTTGTTTTCAAATAATGTTGACTTGGTAGAAGATAACTGAGTTGATTTAAAAAATTGAAAGTTTATTTTGAGCTGCTTTTTTAAAATTAGAATTACTTAGCTCTTTGTATGTGAAAAGTGTAATTCTCAACAAAAATATTTTCAATAGTTCAGTAAGTTTTTCCCTTCCTCAAATGAGGAGTGAATTTCAATGTCAGATGTGTAGCTAGGAATTATTTTTGAAAAGTGAAGGGGAACCTGTTTTTTGCTGAAAATTATTCAAGAATTTCTTTTTCTTATCTGACATGTAGGACGATATAATGTCATTTGAAGCTGAGAAACAGGTGGTGTATCTACAAGTTTATCGTCCTGTTTACTTTCAATTAGTTGACGTTCTGCTCCACAAGGCTCAGTTCCCTTCAGATGAAGAATATTCTTCATGGTCCTCTGATGAAAAAGAACAATTTAGAATATACAGGTAAGGAAGTAATTCTTCACAGCAGAACATGTTTAGGTGTTTGTAGGCCTGAAAGATTCTTGTTCTTTTCTTGGCTTGCTGATTGTTGAAACTTAATTGTTGAATAGCTGCTGATGGCATTTTGCAGATTATTGATCACATGCGGTTCTATTTTGTCACTTTGCAGACGGTTGATTTGTTGTATGCTTCTGATTTTTGTTTTTCATTTTGTGAATTCCTGATGGTCTTTATTTAAGGGCAGGATATAATTTAGTGCATAGTCTTGAACAGGGGACAGTATTTAGTTTCTATTTATGAGTAACTTGCAATATGCTTCATTCTGTTAGTAGATAAATAATTTGGAAAGCAGCTGTGGTTTGGAACTCCATTCTCAGTTATCTGATTACATTCGGAGGGACGATCATTCTAGGGGATGCTATAATTGGCCTTATCACAAGGATAGGTATAAAATTTTTCAAGTTTTGCACTTCTGGACATCATGCATTGACCTTTACTAGAATTGGCACTTGAAAAAGTGAGGTCTGGATTGGGAGTGATTGACATTGATTAGCTACTGGTATGTACTATGAATACCTAGTAAGGCTAAAGAAAATTGGAGAGAAATATTTTTCTTGGCAATCATAGAACTGGCCTAAAAATAAATCAGTTCCTTGAGAAAAATGTGAAAATATTGAGAGTCAGAAAGGTGTGGGTTAAATTTCTGTTCAAGGACTTTTAACATTAAATCAAGACTTAAATGCAGTACAGAAATAAATATTAGATATGTTGTCAGGGATGTTGTCTTACAATGAGAATTTAAACGGATGCACTCTGCTTTGTGAGGAGGATTTAAACAACCCCATGATACTATTTTAAAGAGCAGAGCTGGAAGAACAGATGCTGAGATTTTAACTGAAACATTGCTCAGTGAGCAAATTATCTTGTCAGTTATCTCTTCTTGTGTGCCATTTATCGACAGTGTTTGTGTACATTGCAACATGAATTACAGTCTGATACCAATTCATTGGCTGTAAAGTGCTTTGTGCTGTCAGATATCAGTGTTTTTGAAGCATTTGTAAATCACTATCCGAGGAGACAATGGATGTTCAGTCATTTAGGATAGTTAAAATTAATATGTTTTTAGATACCTGGCAAATCTACAATTTTGGTAAGAAAATGAAGTTGAAGTCATGGAATAACCATGATATTACTAAATAGTGAAATTAAGTGTAGTGGTACCTATGGCATTATCCTGCTCCTATTTCTTGTGTTCTTGTTCCAAAATCTTAAATTCCTTAATTATAGCATCACCTATTATGAGTTATACACCTGTAAATAGTGCTACATAAGTGCTCTATTTCATTTGATGAAATAAAGAATTCTGATACTTTTTTCAAATTTTGAAGTTGGATTTTCAGTTGTATGTTTAAAATGTTTGATTAATTTTGATGTATATAATTTATAATTTTGCATAATTATTTTAATAAATTGTATCTTTCCTTGGCAGAGTTGATATCTCTGACACTCTGATGTATGTATATGAAATGTTGGGAGCTGAACTATTAAGTAATCTGTATGACAAATTAGGAAGACTTTTAACGAACACTGACCAACCAACGTCATGGCAGGTGAATACAAGATTGCACCAGTACTAATAATTTTTTACTTTCAATTTACTGTAAATATAATATTTAATTTACATTTAGAATAAATTGTATCCTAATTTCTTTACAATTGTAAAGTGTTTGATTTGATGTATGTATGACTTTTTTTTCCTCTTTCTGTTTAGCACATTGAAGCCTGTTTGTATGGGTTTCAATCGATTGCAGAAACCAATGACGTCAACTATTCCGATGTAATTCCAGGACTGATTGGTCTTATCCCACGGATAAACATCAGCAATGTGCAGTTAGCTGACACAGTAATGTTTACGATAGGTATGCTTTATAGCTTTTGAACATATTTATTAGTGAGGTGGCTATTCCTAATAGCTATGGTTTCTTGCTCTCAATCTATGGATAACTTCAGAATCATAGTCATACAGCACAGAAACAGTCCTTTCAGCCCATGTTCATGCTGATCATCAAGTACGTATGTACCATTTCCCCGCACTTGGTCTGTAGCCATCTATGTGTTGGTGATTCAAGTCCTTGTCTAGATATTTCATCAAAGTTGAGAGTACCCACCTCCGTCATCCATTCAGGCAGTGTTCCAGATTCCAGTCACCCTCAGGGTAATCCATATGCTGCCCTGCCACCTTATCTACCTGTGCTGCCACCTTCAAACATCCTTGGATTTGTGCACTGAGGACCCTCTGTTCCTCAATACTGCCTCAGACCATACCATCCATTGTGCATGTCCTATCCTCATTGCTTGTCCCAAAGTACATTGTCTTGTACTCATCAGGATTAAATTCCAGCTGCCATTGCTCTGCCCATTTTATGAACTGATGACTACTGGTTTTGGGTGAAAGGTTAAACCAAGATCCCATCTGCCCTAGCAGGTGTATGGCAATGCTTTTGAATGAGAGCTTAGAGGCATACAGCACAGAAAAACATGCCCTTGGCCCATTTGTTCGTCTGAACAGATATTAAATGTTGTGTGAGTACCCACATCCACTATCCACTTGGGCAGTGTGTTTAAATTCCAACAGGTCCTTGAGTGGGGAGAAAACCTTCCTCAAATCCCTTTTTAATCCTCTTTTCCCCCTCTCCCTAATTTTATGCCCTCTAGATTTTGACACCTTTGTTCTGGGGAAAAGTTTCCTGCTACCTACCAAGGGGGTGATCCCTGGAGTACTGGCTAATATTTATCCTTCTGTAAAGACCACTTAAAAGCAGATTATCCTAAAATGTGAGCTCTGTTTCTTTCTCCTAAACACTGTCTGCTATCCTGAGTATTTCTAATTCTGTTTTAATTTCCAGTTATCAGCAACTGCAATATTATTCTTTTGTATTACTATGTTGATGTTAGTAGAAGCTGGCTTTGTGCAAATTGCATGCCAAGTCACTTGAATTACAATCACTTAGTAACATTCAGCAAAATAAAACTGAAAAACTAGAGCTTACTCGTACCATTCCTACTTAAATCTGGAAATTCATATTCTTTTGGTGTTTTGGTGTCATCCGGTGTCATTTTTGGTAGGTGAATCTTTGGTTCTAAATCATATTACTTCTAATTTCTACTGTAGGTGCACTAGCCGAATGGCTAGCTGATCACCCAGTGATGATCAACAGTGTATTGCCGCTGGTATTGCATGCTTTGGGCAACCCAGAGCTTTCCATATCCAGTGTTTCCACACTGAAGAAGATCTGTAGAGAATGCAAATATGACCTACCTCCCTATGCTGCTAATATTGTGGCTGTTTCTCAGGTAATGATCATCGAGACTTAGTAACTATATTTGCAGCAGCAAGTTACTATATCTTCTTAGGTTTAGGTGACTGAACTAAATGTTTTGCTGATACTTTAGAAATCATGGGCTGTTATAATAGAAAATTTAGTTTCTCAGCATGACTACATGTGTGAGCCATGTCACCTATTTAGAAAAATAAAATAATGTTTTTTGAAGTCTACTGATAAAACAGTTAATGATATTTCATGTCTCAGGGTGAAAATTTATTGAGATCTAAGACATTTGTACATCTAAAACTGCATTGTTAACCATGGTCAAGTGCTTAGTGTGCACTTTTGGATATTTGTTCTGGTTCTTTTGGCACATTGTACATAGATGAGGAGTAAAATGGACATGCAATGATGTCAGATTTTGCAGTGTGTGCACAAGTTATTCTGGTGATAAGAACCTTGCACACTGAGGTACACTTTGATGTTTTATATACATCTCTCTGACATTTTCTGTTATTACAAACTCTGAAATAAGTGCAGAATCAAAAATGAGTAAAGTTGGCTGTGTGCTGTTAGAAGTTGTAGTGTAAATGTTGCAGTTCTACTGAAATAGATTAAGCAGGTATAATTCGTTAGTGTTCCTTTTGTATCCACTTTCCACCTAGATGTCTTTAACAGTATGATGAAATAATCAAATTATTTATGATTTTTTAAAAATTAGTTGAAGAATTGAAGCTTTCAGTGAGAGACTTGTCAAGTCTGAGGTTAAAGGATAGGCATCTGTGTGTAGAATGTTGCAATTTAACAGATGATAACTGGTATTTTCTCTTTTTTCTTGTTGTTGTTTTCCACAGGAAGTTTTAATGAAACAAATTCATAAGGTCAGTTGATTAAAATTTACTCATTACAGTTAAAACTCTGATATTAAAAACCAACACATCAATGAAGTATTTGTATCTGTCCTTGAATTTTAATTCTTTCACTATTTATAAATATGAAGATAGATATATAATTAATACTGAGTTGCTTTAAATTTTAGTTGGAAAGGCCTTTGCTGACCCTAAACATCTGGATTAGATACATAACCATAAGATATAGGAGCAGAATTAGGCCATTCAGCAGATCGAGTCTGCTCCACCATTCGGTCATAGCTGATTGTTTTTATAAACCCTATTCTCCCACCTTCTCCCTGTAACCCTTAACCCCCTTGCCCATCGAGAACCTATCAATCTCTGCCTTAAATATACCCAGTGATGTGGCTTTCATTGTGCTCTGTGGCAATGAATTCCACAGATTCACCATTGTCTGGCTGAAGAAATTCCTTCTCATTACAGTTTTAAAGGGATGTCCCTTTTAAAACTGCAATGAGAAGGAATTTCTTCAGAGGGCTATGCCCTCTGAACCTAGACTCTCCTACTAATAGAAATGTGTATTCTAGCATTTGTATAAAATTAGTTTTAATGCAAAAAGGTCTAAACTTTATACAATGTAAATAAGGTCACTGGGTACAGAATGAGCTGTTAGAATCATATTGTATACTTTCTGTAGTTTTCATTTGCAAATATATTTTTGGTCACTTTAAATAGCACTGTTGCTGGTGAATGAAAAATTAATGACAGTGTAATTTAAGCAAGACACAGACTGAATTAACTGGATGGTTAGATAGCAGGTGCAACTGATGGGAGGGATGGGAGGTGGGTGAAAGAATAATCTGCCCCAAATGCTTATTTTTTAGAAAAGGTTATTGAAAATTACAGGCGTGTATATAAATGTTGAATGTGCATTGTTCAAAGCTCCTACAGAAAATTTAAGAATGCGTCCATTTATCATTATTTGTCTATTCCAAAATCTAGTAGGGTTTCCCAGATTCCATAATATTATTTGTTTGATTTTTACAGGTCTTGTTCTGGTGTTTTTGTTTTATTTTAAACAGGCAATTTTTTGTTTTTGGTGTTGCAAAAATGCTAATTAATTTGTTTTGGTTATTTCTATTTTCAAACTTAAAATATTTTATCTTCACCTGAGCTTTTTATTTTTCCTTTTATAGACAAGTCAGTGTATGTGGCTGATGCAGGCATTGGGATTCCTGCTCTCTGCTCTTCAGGTGGAGGAAATCCTTAGGAACCTGCACTCCCTCATCAGCCCTTACATCCAGCAACTGGAGAAACTTGCTGAAGAGCCGGTATGTATGATGAAAAGCCAGCATCTTAACATTTGTCCTGAAACCAAAATTTCAGGATGTAGGAAACTATTTTGAACTCTTGTTACTGTCACTCCTCCAACAGTTCTATTTTCATCTTTTGATCTTCTTAACTTCTCATCCTTGATTTGTGGTAAGGTTTTTTTGTGGTTTTCTTGTATCCGGAATCTCAAAACGTTGCTTCTGTCAGTTTGTTAAATTTTAAGAATTATAAATACCATAGAAATGCAAGAGCATAGCTGAGCTACTTCTTGCACAGTATTTATTTCATATTAAAGTCATACAATTTAAAAACTAGTTATTATCTGATTTTTAAAGTGTGCAATTACATTTTCACCACTTTTAATTATTGGCACTGATTAAAATACTGCAAACCTTCAATTCCCTATGCCAATATGTATGCAAATATTTCCTGAAATGTCAACACTTCCGATCTTAGCAAGTACTTTTTAAAAAAAACAAATAGTTAATATGCTTCCTGAACAATAATAAAATCAAAAGTAAGGAAAGCAGATTTAACCCATTTGAAACTCTTACTGTTGACACTCGATCTCTCATTCTAGCAACCTACTGAATTTTAAACATTTCTATCGTTTTTCTCTACTAAAATATATATGACATATTGTACAAAACATTATCCCTCATTTCAAAAAAAAACTTTTCATTTTCTTTTAAGGTTAGTTTTCACAAGTTTTAATATAATGTACCTTTTGTCTTTCTCTTCCTTATGAATTTTAGTACTTTTTTTTAATATGTGCCATTTAATTTTCCAAGTCATTGTGTTTCTTCACCCCCATTTATTTAGCTCGCTGCTTGCTTTTTTTTTTCAGATTTCAACCACTTTCCATTTGGAAATAGGCTTAACTGGATTTCTCCATACCTTATCCAATGCCTACCTAATTTTGGCACATTTGTTTTAAGAGGTCTGCAGGACTACCTTTTGATATGGTTAGCAAAACATGAGCATTGGATTCATAAATAAAGGATGACATGTTGAACATGTACAAATACTGGTTAGCTGGAGTAATGTGTCCAGTTCTAGCTGCACACTTCAGAAAGGTACTAGAAAGAGTGCAGAAAATTTTTACAAGAATATTTTCAGGAGTGAGGGGTTTCATCTACAAGTTTAGCATGGAGAAGCTGAGATTGTTTCTTTGGAGCACAGAAAACTGAAAAGACTTGGTAAAAGATGTACAAGTTTGAGATTTGGTTTAGGCTTGGTAAATAGAGGAAAGCTATACCCATTTGTTACTTGTGCAAGGGACACATGAGCAAAACTTATGAGAAGTGGTTAGGAGCTCAAATTCACTGTGTGGAAGTGCAGTTAATGCCTTCAAAAGGGAGTTGATTAGTGGGGATGGGACAGAAGGGAAGCTAGAAATTGCAGATGCTAGATATCTGAAATAAAAATTGATAAATTCTGGGAATGCTCAGTTAAACTGATGAAAAGGCTTGGGCTTGAAATGTTAACTGTTTCTATCTCCATAGATGCTGCCTGACCTGAGTATTTTCAGCATTCCAGTATTTTTGTTTTGTGAGACTGATGGGAATGCTCTTCTAGGAGCTAACATGGACCTGATAGGCTAAATCATGGAATGGAAAACTGCCCTATCCAATACCTTTTTATAACCTTAACAGCTCATGAATATTACTATTTGAATTAAGTTTCCAGTATGTTATTAGTTTTAACATTTAAAATTTACAAGCCTTATTGCTGCTCTCTGATCCTCATCTGAGTCTCTCATTAATTCCACTTCTAGAATTGTTGAACTTTCCCCACAGAAGTGAGGCATACGTTGCTTAATTTTGTAAGTAGTGATTACCTGCCAGTCTATTGTTTTCTTTTCCCACATCCAATTGAAAATTGGATATGTACATTGCTTTACAAGGCTGGTAATAAATTTTGCCTTTACTCCTGATTTTAGTGTCCAAACAAGCCAGTGTAGAAAAAATAATTTTAACTCCCAATTCCTTTTTGATCCTAAAACCATTATGTAGACTTTGATTACTTGGCAATATTTTGTATTTATCAATCTTAAATTTACGTTGTAATGTTTTCTTAATGGAACAACTCCTTGGCAATTTCTTTCATTTTCCTTTACTCCCTAATATAGTCAAAAGTTTGGCAAACTCCTATTTAGTATAGGGTTATTGAACAAATTAGATGAAACCCAAAAACTCTTCCACAAATTAGATGAAACCCAAAAACTCTTCCATTTATCCAAGTGAAATTATATATCAAGTAACCCTTGATTCAGATTTTTAATGAAGCTGCTGTTCACATATGACCCCTGTTTTCTGCATCTTGTAGCTTACAATGTGTTCCATATAGACCTCCAAGATTTCTTAAAAGTTCCTGTAATTGATACTCTAAGAAATTTTCCAATCCACTTCAAGTCATAGAGTATTTTTAATGTTATCAAAAAAAATCAGAAGTTTGTCTTGCACTGTTTTTCCTTTCTACATTCATACTCTTTTGAAAAGACGCAATATATTTAATACTTCAAAGTAGTAGCTTTTAAAATGGGGGTTTGTGACTTGTCATTTAAAAAAAAGTCACCGAAATGGGTTAGGACAAGGTCTGTAATGTGCAGCCCAATGAGTGTAGATAATAAGTAGGAGCAACATGCAGTAGAATCGAGGCCCAAAGGAGAGCAAGGGAAAAGCATGGTTGGAGAATTGCATGCCTTACCTCTACCTGGTTATGCCAAACACACCAACACTGATGATATGTAGTATTGAAATAAACATGAAATATCATTTTCTAATGACACTGCCTTTTAAGGTTTCCCCAAAGTGATTTGATTGCACCTCTAACTAGATTTATAGTTGTTTATTATTATTGGGTCACGTGGGTGAACCATTTGGTTAAGATGGGTCACATGGGGAAAAAAGTTTAAAATTTGTTGCTTTGAGTAGTCTAAGTTATTTTGTTCATTATTAATTGATAATTGAACTGGCCATTTGCCGGGTAATTTTCCATTTTTAAACAAACTTCTAATGCTGTGGAGCTACGATGATGCATTCATGAAAATGTATCTAGAAGCGCACAGGTTTTCTTCCGAATTATTTCCAGCATTCTGTGATATGTACAATCAAGGTTGAATAATTTGATAATCTTTAGTCCTGTTAGCTACTTCAGTATTTATCCTATTGACTCTGAAATCTAAGATACTGACAATTTAAAAATGTAGTGTGACAAAAATACAATATTCTGTCCAATGAATATTTTGTCAAAATATTTATTAGCTTAGTTGCAACAAGACTTGTATTTATGAAAGCACCTTTTTAATGCAGTGGAGTAGTCCAAAGTGATTCACTAAACCAACCAAGACGTCGGCACAGACTTGGCGAAGAGGTTAATTTTAAGATGCTTCTTGCAGGAACAAAAGCTGAAAGTTGGTGAATTTTGTGTGGTTTTGAACAGGTGTTGGAGGGTGTTATTGAAATTTGAAGACTGAGAAGCTTAAGAGACAGGCACTAATGGAGTGAATAAAGTGAATTCTTAAGATTTGGAAATCAGAAAACTACAAATATCTTTGGAGGAGATACTTCTTTTAATGCCTTCTTAGAATTACAAAATCCTCCTTACTTAATAATTTAGTGTTAATGGAAGAATATTAGTATTGGGATCAGCAGGTTTTTCGATTCTCTCTAATTCATTTTGGTACATTTTTATACTCCCAAAGTGTAGTTAATTCCTGTGCTCCAAGAGTTTTCCCCACACTACTTTTTAATTTTCATTTTAGTTTCCTTATTTATCCATTTTGGTGTTTGTTTATTTGGATATTTATTTTGCAAATTTTATCTTGCATTCTACAGAAATCTTGTGACCCATTGGTTTAAAAAGCTAAGATCTAATTAGATCAGAAAATATAACAAAGGTTTTTAAAATGGGGAGAAAATATTTTCACTGGCTGATTTAATGAATAACCAGAAGTCACAGAGTTAAGATAAATTTCAAGAGAATTGGAGGGGAAGACAAGATTTTTATTATCCACTACGCATTTCCTGAAAGGCTGCCAGGAGCAGATTCATTTGTATATAAAAAGAATTGCAGATATGTTATTGGGGGCTGGGGGGGCCTGTGGACTTGCAAAGTTGTAAGGGAAAAAAATGAAGTGAATTGCATAGACCCAGCAAGGGTAAAATGGCTGAGTATGCTTATCATCATGTGTATGACTGCAGCCTTCTTGAGCACTTGTTTTCTTTTGCCCCAAAAATCATTTATCTTGCACTATGAACTGGAAATTTCAGTGCCATTTAATATCCATGAACAAATTCATGTCCAAATTGTTGCATTGAGTATTCATAGCCTCAAGTCTGGTGGGCTATTTGCCACCCTTTATACAAACAGTACTTTTTGAATTGTAGAAGTGAATATGCTGTAACTTCTGTATTCCTTTTTGTTAAGCTGCTTTGTCTTCCATCCGCTCTGTCCAGTAGCAAAAAAATATTTTTATTTGGGATGTTATTCTATTGTGGCTGTCTTGCAATCCCTCTTTGCTATTTTATATACTCTGTCCAACCTGGTTATACGTTTATCCTGTCTGACTTGCTAGACTATTGAATGCTCCTCCTCTACCTAATTACATTTCTTGCAGACTTCAAACCGTTTATGACTTATAACATTCATGTCCTAACACCTTATGGATTTTTATTTAATTCATAACCCTTGGGTTTAAGCTCTAAACTACCATTTGCCCTGTCCATTTTACCCTCAAATTGAGTCAAAAATGAAGAAAATGGGAGGTAAAATGAGAAATATGTGTGTTTTGAGACTGTGATCAATTTGTATTTATTAACTTTACAATCTCAGTGTCCTTTTAAATGTTCCTAAAATATGCACTTAAAATTAATTGCTGCTACTCCAGTCTTAAACTTAAATTGCCTCCAAATTGATGCTACTGTACACTGAAGCTTAAATTTAAAAAGTGCATATAAAATTGTTCATTTTAAATTTTATCTCAAATGTTTTGTATGTCTCAAATGTTGCACAACGCAATTAAGTTGCAGTGATTGTTCTATAAAAAAAATGCAGCAGCTATTTTGTGGCCAATAGAGTCTCTCAATTAGCAAGTGAGTTTAATAATCAGTTAACCTGTTTTTACAGAGGTCTTACTTAGGCAGGACATTGGGGGACACAGTTTTTTTATAATCAAACAGTGTTTTGAAGTCTATAACTGGATTAGCCTTTTAACACGTCTATGTAACAAGCCAGCACTGCCTGCTTTCTGGATTAAAGCATCAGTATGGATTCTGCTCAAATTCACAAGTGTGACTGAAAGCCGTATTCTGATTCAGCATAAAATTCTAGAGCTAATAGCCTGTGCAGCATCAGTAGAGGGAACAGACAAGTTGCGTCAGCTGTTGCCTGATCACTGACATACTCCAGGATTTTCTGCACGGTTCTTTTTGCATCAGACTTGTCATTTTTCTATAAGTAGTACATCCTGGATTTGGCTTCTGTGCAGACTAAAATCCTTAACACCATGACTGATGCTGCAGTGTCCTATATTAATGAATCTCAGTTTTGTACATGGTTACTGATACCACTACTTCATATGTGCATGAAGCTTGATTGAAATATTACTTGTATTTTCCATGCATTAGACAGCTGGATGTATGGCTTGCGTTAACATATTTTAAGTGATTTGAATACTTAATATGAATTTATGTCAATAAGCCTTGCTATGTCTGCTTGTGCTAGTGTCAGCTTTGTTTTCAATATTGCTTGTGAAGATATAACCTTTGAAGTATCTTGTTATGCAATTGTATACTTTCACAGTTTGAAAGAATGCTTCTGCCAGCCAGCTCAAGAAAGCTTGGTAGGCTCCTTTTTTTAAAAAAACAAAGTAATTTAACAATTGTGTTGCTCTAACAGATCATTTGCTGATAAGTACCCAAATAATACGTTTAATTGCAACTGTCTTGTAAATGCTTTGGTGAAATTAAATTTATTTTGTTTTGATGTGCTGAGAAATTAAAAAGAGATGATTCATTAACTCCAGTGTCCTGAGTTCAGTCCTGACCTTCTGTGCAGTCTATGTGGAGTTTGCACGTTCTGCATTGGTTTCCTTTTGAGTGCTCCAGTTTCCTCCCATGTGTTAATGGTCAGTGCCATGTTGGTGGCTGAAGGGCTTGTTTCTGTGCTTTGAGTTTACATCTGCTGGGTTCCCATTAAAGCAAATCAGATTTTGGTCATCACTTCTTGGAATATGCTATTGTTATAATACTTCCAATAATTTCTGATGTCAAAATAATTTTTGATCTAATACAATCCTGCTACCTTTCATAAATAATAAAGTAACTTGGGTTACTTTTATTGTTGTTGAAAATATGTTTTATTTTTAAATGTGTGTCTGGAAAATCATTTGTATGCATTGCAAAATGAATTATGTTTGTTAGATAAATCTTGTGTATAACCTGAGTAACTAAAGTGAAGCGTTACATTAAACAAAGGTGTAGTTGTTTTGCAATGTAGAACAAGTAGTGACTCAAGCTTTTCAATATTAAAGGGAATCTGAGATTCTTGAATTGAATTGGAAAGATTCAAAGCTGGATGGGGGAAATTAAAGCTAGAATGGTTTCAAATGGAATAGGTGGCAAGGTCCTGAAGGGATTTGAGCATGATTTTGGATTTAGTGCATTGGAATAGACAGGTGGTAATGTTTGAGGTTGGAGCAAGAAGTTTGGTCATTAAAAGACTTGGAGCTTAAAACTCCGCTCTGGGTTAAATTAATTGTAAGTGATTTGGGTGTTTCACGTGTGTAGGAGGAGGAAGAAGATATGATTGGGGCTGACAGTGCTATTTTGATCTTCTATGTTCACTTAGAAGGAACTTTGATTCAACTATGAATAAATGTAATGGGACAGTCTGCGACCATGTGGGTGTTCCTGGCATTGAGAAAATTCAGAACGGTTGTTACTGGGTTGGAATTTCTGATACACAGCTGGCAGTTGCTCCACTATTTGCCATTAGTACACCCTAGAAACTGGGCATTCCAACACCGAAGCTGGAGTGCTGTCACTCCAACTCACCACATTCAGTCCCCAAGTGCCTGTGCTGGTTTGCTAAACCCTTGGTCATGACTGGGTAGTGGAAGAGTGGAAGGTTCTCCAAATCCTGGATTTATTGTTGCCCCTATAGAAGATCAGTGAGTGATTAATTCTGAGTATGTGGTCAGTTGCTCTTTTAAGTCATCTAGTTGCCTGCCACCACTACATCTGTTAGTACCGTAGGTTCCTATCCAATATAAGCCAGATGTCCACGCAAGATCTCCACAGATCTTCGCTCGCTGTTCGTTAACTGAGTTGTGACATAATTTGGTTCAACTAATAAGCTGTTTCATTCCACAGCAGAACATTAAATTTGACAAAAGCCATTTGGTACAATAGTACATCTGTTTGCATACTGTTACAGAGTAAATATATGCACATTGTCCACTTAAATGGGTCCTTTACTGAACTTTAATAAAAGAGAGTAGACTTGCTTAGGCCAGATTTCATGTTTGAAGTGTGTGCCCCAATTGAAATGCTCAGGGCAGGCTTAAATTGCACCCTTTTTAGGATAAGCTGCTTGGTGCCTTTTGACATTTTAAAGGCTGCAGGCCTGACTTAAAAAGATTATCTTTGCTTGCCACCTGAAGACAAATTGCAAGTCTCAGGGTGAGCTGGTGGAGAAAAGGTTGTGGCAAGAATTTATCAGCTTTGACATCTGATAAGCTTGCAGGTGGGGGCATTGCTAGCTATCAAACCCATTCGGGAGTGGAATTGGCCGCATGCCTGGAAAGGTCCTGTGCTCAACAGGGCTGTGTGATGCTGCTGAGAGTTGAGCATGGACTGGGAAACGTGACCTCCAAACCAGATTAAAGCTGTGGCAAGTATAACAAACGAAAGAAAATGGTTGCTGGGAGGAAGATAAATGCACTCTTTATAATTATTAGTTTAAATGCCTTTTCATTTATTTTAGTGCGTTTTTATATAAGAAAAATTTTGGCAGGTCTCTATTATTGAATGTTTGTGAATGTTGAAGAAATTCACAAGCTTTCAATAACACTGATAGCTTTGGCAACTAGTGAATCTGGTGGCAGCTCCCACCAGCTGTCAAAACTATTCTATGACTGCAGCAAGCTGTCTGCTTGGCTTCTAGACTGTGCCTGGACCTCTGCTGAATAGTTCAGGACAGGTGTCCAATATTTTGGAGGCAGTGGGAAATCTGCTGCATTATTTATAGATTGTAAATGGCTGAAGACCCAGGATTAATCCATGTGGCCTTCCAATAGTAATAATCTGCCAACCTTAAGTTGACCCATTTCTATTGTCCTATCTTTCCTTTAGCATTAAATAAAGGATAGTTAATTCTTTGCAGGAGAGAAATGCCTGAAGAGTTAGAACCATAGAAAACTACAGCACAGAAAATAGGCCATTTGGCCCTTTTAGTCTGTGCCAAAACATCGTCGGGTTATGGGAGTGGGATGATGGTGGAATACCACTTTGGAAGTTGGGGAGACCACACGATCCCTAGTGAGAGCTAAGTCACTAAATTATAAGGTGAGGGATGTTATTGGCTGCTAGGGTGTTAGAATTAGGACCTGGGGAAATATTGTAGAGAAATAGAGTTATCATTGGGGTTAAGATTTTACTTAAAGTGCCGCTGAAGCTGGTCCCTGGTGCCAGACTCCATCTACGGGGACTTACTTGCATCCCTTTTAAGTTCCTCCTGTGAAGTCCTGACTCTACATGCCTGTCCTTGTGTCATTCACAGGCCACACATGTGCCTATAAATGACAGGACATGCATGAAATTTATGGAAGTCACATCCATACATGTGATGCATGCTTTTGAATGTAACTGTAGGTGTCTGGGTTCCTAATGCATTACTGCATTTGTTCAACATGTGCATGGTCAATCAAGAAGGAAAATCATTGTGCAATAAGTTGAGTAGTTCAAGTTAATGCTGTGCCACATTATAGAATTTCTAGGCCAAGGACTTTATGAATGCCTTTGACAAAGTATTATATGGGGGACTGAGAGCAGAACAAGGAATATTGAACTAGAGAAAGGAGAACAAACGGTTTATTGCTGTTTCAGAGTTGAGTGAGTTTTACAGCATGGTTGGGAAGGTTGGTGATAATTGCTTATCTGACTTATTAGAGGAAGTTGTTTGGACTTAAAGATGACACCAAATATAAAGGTAAAAATAAAGTAATGGTTAATTTAGAAAGCCAAAGGAAACTACAAAAGCATTTTCATTACATGGTGAAATGTCTTTTTTTCTTTTTTTTAAAAAAAGAAATGCCAGGTAGAAGTCCTGTTTCAAAAAAATGACACTTGTTGGATCAGTGCTGCAAAAGAACAAAGTGACTTGGGAGAAGATATTTACAGAATATTAAAGGCAGCACCTTCTGTTGATAAGACTATATACAAAACACTAATAGAACAAGGTTTTTGCCTCCAGTGAAGTAGTGGAGTTACTGAATATACTGATAGTCCATCAAATGGGCAGATGTTGAGATGTTTGAGTATGACACATTAGGATTTTTGATAAAATAAAAACTAAAAAAAAAGAATCAATTTTTATTCATTGATGCAGATTATGGGGTGATACAGAAATCTGATGGAAATTATGCAACTTACAGACAAACAGTTAAAAGCAGACTGCTTCCATAGGTTATAAAAAGGGTCAAGAAAGAGGCATTATAGATCTAAAGAGGGAACAAGTCTTTACACAGCAACGTGAGACTAGAATTCACTGCCATGTTTCATGGGTAAGGAAGAAACTGCTGCTGATTAAGATCAGTTTGGATGGTGTTAAAGGGTTGAAGAGACATGAAGACTGGGTGGATTAAGTATAATGCAAACTGCTTGCATGCAGGGAAACAGTGATGTAGACTGGCTGGCCGTATGACTTATTTCCATGTTATAACATCTATTTATACATTCAACTATGAATGCTCACACTGTAAAGGGAACTCAATTTTGTAGTAAGTGAAGCAAAGAATCTGTTACTGAATCTAACTACTTGGCCTTGTGAAATCTGAGGCAAATATTTAAAATTAGTTTCTTATGGTAAGAAAATAAGTCTTTTGCGTTTTTTCTTTCTCTATTGAAATTTGTATTTCAAATACCTTGCTATTTATAGGATTTTGAACAAATCATGCTTTTGTGCAACTCATTGTTATGAAAATGTTTTAAGTATTGAAACCTCACAACAGCTCATAATGGGTGATGTTGGAAATACTCAACAGTTCAGGCAGCATCTGTTGAGAAAGAAATAGTGCAATTCCTAACTATAATTCCCTATTTCTATAACCACCTAGACTGATTGTTTAC
>JARFYF010000063.1:28781950-28792651 GCA_030265395.1 Rhina ancylostomus | reverse complement strand
ATGGGTGGGAAGTTCAGGGGAGATGTCAGAGGGAGGTTTTTCACCCAGAGAGTGGTAGGTGCATGGAATGCGCTGCCAAGGGTGGTGGTGGAGGCAGATACGTTGGACAGGTTCAAGAGTTTGTTGGATAGGCATATGGAGGAATGTGGGATAGAGAGATATGCGGGAGGAAATGGTTAGATAGTGTGAGGTGTGGTTTGATGGGCGGCACAACATGGTGGGCCGAAAGGCCTGTATTGTGCTGTATTGTTCTATGGTTTCTATTTCCAAATAAGACAATCAAATGTGGATGAGAAGCTGTTTTACACTGTTGTCATTTTCCCCATGTGGTGCATTCATAATTTGTGCACTCACATGCACACGAAGAGAATGCTTGGAATCTTCTTGGGATCATTAGAGCAAGTCACTCTGCAGTATTGTTCACTGCTGTTCCAGTGAGTGCTCGCTGCACAGGTTGTGAAATGGGTTGTCTGGATGAAGTGTTAAATTCATCCTCCTCAAAATGTATTTCATATCGAATGAGATAAATACTAAAAGATTATGTAAATTCAAGTTACTGGTAGGTACCAAAGTCAAAATTCAGGAAAATAAGAATGAAGTAGAGTAGGGGAAAACAGATGAAGGATTATTTTGGCTTCCTTATTACCGAAGGAAAACCCACTGATTTTCAGATTGCTTGATAAATCTAAGATCTCTTGTAGGTTATGGTTTGCAGGGTAGGTGAGGGAAATTTGTGGATGTGGTTTACCTGGATTTTAAAAAGGCATTTGAGAATCATTCCCATGGTGAGTTATTAAGAGATCCTAGTATTGGGATTAATATACTAGCCTGGTTGGGGGATTAGTTAAAGGGCAGAAAGTGGAACAGGGATAAGTGGATAATTTTCAAATTGGTCGACAGTTACTGTTGGGGAACCATTTAAAAATTGGTGCTGGGGGCTTTACTATTTAGAATATTAATTGACTGGACCAAGTGTTATTTACTCAATTTGTTGATAATGCAAAGTTTGGTAGGGAACTAAGCTGCAAGGAAGATGAAGAAAGCCTGGGAAGATGTATGTACTTTTTGATTAGGTGGATGTGAAGATGGAGGCTCAGGTGTAAAGTAGAAAAACTTTTAAGTTATTCAATTTTGTAGTTAAATAGAATACTGTAAATAGTGGTATGTTATTAAATAGTGAGATTATTAAATATTCATTTTTTATTGAGATTTGTGTCTATGAGCACAAAACACAAGCAGCAAGTATTTAGGAAGGCAAATTGCACGTTGTTCTGTATTGCAACAGCAGTTGGAGTGGTAGAATGAGAGAGTCTTGCAGTCTTGCAACTAGTGTACATGACTTTGAGAGGGTACCTAGAATACTCAATGCAGTTTTGATCTCTGAACCTGACGAGATACTTAGTACAGCAAAAGTTTACCAAATCATTTCCTGGGAAGATGGTACTGCCTTAAGAAGAGGGGTTCAGCTCAAACTCTGAAGCCTCAATATTGGCCCCAAGTTTCTTTAATTGATTGGTCTGTAGAAAGAATATGAAGTGAAAATTGTACACACAAGGTTTAAAATCTATAATGAAATATAATGTATAAAAAGCAGTATCTTAGAAATATTTGAGATATAGGAATGTACTAAATGAATTTTATAGATGATGGCTGTTAGTGATCTTTTTAAACTATTGATTTAGTCATTGAAAGAGCAAAAAGGTTAGCGAGATGTGTAGATATGCAAGCCTATATGTCCTCAAAAAAGGAGCATGTCCCACAGAATCCAAGGTAGGTCGAGCATAATCAGATGAGGAAACTAAATACAAAGGAAAATGTAAATTTTTTTTGTATGAAGCAGAAGCACAGAACCTTGAATTGCCTTGGCATCAAAGCCATTGTCTTTAAGTCATTTGAACCGAATTAAGTGCTGGACTTGGATCGAATGGTCTAAAATTTGATGTTGCTTTACACCGAATACAGTATTACGCTGGGGGTGGCCTCTATGATCTTGTGCCAAGTCAGCTCTGGCAGAGGATTGTAGACCTCATCTACTTCAATGGGAATGGTGATTTTTTTTTTAAAGCAATATTTTTGGTTCAATGTTTGCAATGATAAGTAATTTTCTGGGTTTTTATTTGTAATGATTTGCATCGCTATTAATGTTTCTAATTGTCAGGAAAACCAGGTTTGATTAAAGCCAAAATCATACCGTCAGGTTTGGTTTCTGCCAAAGACTAATGGATATTCCAGAGCAAGGCCATTACATTCCTCCATTTGATGCCTGGTTGCCTTGCTAGATGCTCCAGGATCCATAAGTCCAGTGAAGTTACATCAGGGTGGATTAGTATGCTGTCGAGGGTGATCAACTGACTGGCAGGTTGAATCCAACACAATTTGACACATTAATTTTAGAACTTAAGAATAGAAGAACAAGAGGAATAGAAGTAAAAGAAAATCAAACTACAGATTTTGGAAATCTGAAATAAAATTAGAAAATGCTGAAAACACTCAGTCATTCAACTAACATCTGTGGAAAAAGAGGCAGAATTAATCTTTCAGATCAAAGATTCTGTTCTGAAGAAGGGTCTTCAACCTGTTTCTCTTACGTCAGATGCTGCCTGGCCTGCTGAATGTTTCCAGCATTTTCGTTTCTGTTTTAGAATAGAAGCCAGAATTGGCCTTGCAGCCTCTTGAGCCTGCTTTGATATTCAGTAAGATCGTGGCTGATCCTGTGTCCAATTCCCATATCTTCTGATTCCATGAAATGTCCAAAATGCCAGCGATCTTGGACTTCAATGTGCAATAATAAACATTTGAGCTTTCAGAGTCATAATGAGGTAAATTATTCCATAGTATCTGTCTTTTTTGCAAATAAGCCTTCCTCCTCTTAAACCTACATGGCTGACTCTTCCCCCACCTAACTGTAGAATGTCTAGGCTGAGAGAAAAACTTCTCAGCACCCACGTACAAGTTTCTCTCAGAATCTTGTCTATCTCAGTAATATCACCTCTATTTCTTCCAAATTTCAATGGATATGGAAGTTAATGTAAGATTTTTTTTTTAAAACTGCAAAATATATCTATTCTAGTGATCTCTTTAGCAAAGAATATTGGAAGATGATGGATATTTTCACAGAAATAATTGCAGAACATAGGGTTCTGGTGCATGGAGCAAATACATTGGGTTGCATCGGCTGTTGTTATCATTAGTCGATTAATACAATTCTAGGGAATGCTAAGGATTTGATGTGCATCTCTACATATTAAATGGCTGCTGTTTAAATTGTGTTTTCTTAAATAACATGACAAATTTAAATGAGGTAAAAATCAGTAGGTGTAGATGATGATAGAGCTTGGAAACTAGTTTGTAACCATTGAAAAGCCAGACATACTTTATTGTATTTCTCCTTTTGGAACTGTGAATAAATAGGACAATGAATAATAAAAAGAACACTGCCATTGTGTGATTTAATAAGGTGCCTTTATGGAAAATTAAACTCTGTATTCATTTTAAGAGGTTTTTTTATCAAAGTATATTTTGTGGTGTAGCTTCCCTAATTTTCCTGAAGTCATAGGAACATGTGTAAGCCATTAAACACATGGTTGTTCACCATTCAATGAGTATATAATCATCCACCATAATTTCTCTTTTCCTCATATCTTGATGCTTTTGGCTGCAATAATTTAACAATGTCTGATTTTAAAATTAACTATAGTTGTCATTTATGGCCAAATTGTTCAGTACCCATCTGTTGTGTATATTTTAATCTTTGATCTTCTGATCTCCTTCCTGGTCACTGTTAAACTTTTTATTGTAACTAGTCTTGCAATTTTATTTTTCTGTTCCACCTTTTCCATCTATTCCATCCTATTCTATCTACAGCACTCTTTCAATCTCTCTCATCAGATTTTTTCCCTTGCTGCAGGACTGATAAGTCAGTAGTCAGTGACATCCTCTATAACAATGATCGTGGTGCACTATCCTTTATTCCCCTCCTTGCCCAATAACAGTTTTAAAATGTTTGAACAATTATTTAGTGTCACATCAATAATGCATTATGTTCAGATTTTGGATGTTTAGTGCCATTTGTGCATTATGCTGGACTTAAATGTACTGGATTAACATTCCTTCATAAATGTAGAGAAATCTGTGAATGTGGCTGGAGAAAGATGTACCCTGTGAGTTATTTTGCTTCAGCTTCGAAGTTGGAGATCAATGGAAACTGTTGCTTCTCTGAAATGCTAATCTATCTAGTTTGATCGGTATAGGTATCTATTGCAGATTGTTCAAATGTCTGAAATCTTTTTTAATACAATTGTAATTTGATGCTTTGCAAGTGTTGGTATAATTAGTAAGCAAAAAACTGTAGATGCTCAAAATCTGAAAGACAAGCAGCATCTTTGGAGAGAGGAACGGAGTTAACGTTTCAGGTTGATGACCTCTTGTCAGAATCTTTTGCCAGGTTAATGAGAGGTAGTCAGTCTAATAGATTAACTCTTTCTCTCTGCATAGATACACCTGACCTGAGTATTTCCTGAGTTTTCTGACTTTAGTGTAATTATTAGTGTCTGGAGCAAACGTGGAGAGCAGATTTTTATGTTTCACTGGGTTGCTTCACTTTTAAGGTAATTAATGGTCATTTTGAAATGGTGGAATTTGATTGCACTTCTTCCCCTTGTTTCCTTTCTCCATTGCTTTCATGATGTTCAGGAGGTTCTAGGTTGTGGTTCACCTAACTAGTAGTGGAGCTTCTAGTGAAAATTCAGATGGAAACTGCTGAACTTGATGCTCATTTACACTATTTGCCCAGTTTCTTAAATTCGACCTGCTTTTGAGAAGTGTATGAAAGTAAGGTTGTGTCTGTTCAAATTATCCATAAACAACTTGTGTGCTACTACTACTACAATAGTAGTTCTAGATGCAGGGACTCAGTATTGCATTGGTGACCAATATGCCTTGTAATTGCCACAGAATTTAACAGTTCTGTCTTTGTTGGTGCCCTGGAGTTAGGGCACTATCTGCCTCCATGGAGCTTGAGGCTTAATTTCCAGCACAAATTTTCCAAATTATTTGTATGAGACTGAACCCAGAAAATGGTTCATGTTAAGCACACAGCCAAATGACTGCACCACCAGAGAGCCATAAGATTTTGACAAAGTGGAAAATTCAATGTGTAACTTCCTCCATTTCATGAATATGAAAAGTCTCTTAGTATTTGCCACAGGATTTGGATTGTTATTAATCTATTAAATTGTGAAAGTTAGTAGCTTTCTTGACTAGGCCCTGGTATGCAGACACAGGCACGTCATTTCAGTTGCTATCTTTGCTAAAATCAGTTGGTTCAGTACAGAGGAAGAATCAGAATTGGGATTTTTTTCTCAATGGGTGGTGGTTTTAGTCATAGAAAAAGATAGCAAATTTTCTAAATTAATATGCATGTTTCTGTGCCCTCTGTGTGTCTGATTTGCCTTGCTGGTTGCTCTCTTGTCTCTGAACCAGAGGGTTGAAGGTTCTATCGCACTCCAAAAACATGAGCATGATATCTCATATGACATGGAGTGTTGTGCTGTAGGATGCGCTGTCTTTCAGGGGCTCTGCCTGTCCTGCAGGAGGATATAAAAGGTTCCATCTTGGTCGATATTTATTCCTCTGCCAGTAGTATTAAAATAAATTATCTGGTGTCCATCACATTTTGTTTGTTGAAGTTTGTTGTGCTGCTGTGTTTCCCATTTAACTATGGCTGAAAAGCACTTTGGGATATCCTGGAAGGCTTGGTAGAAAATTTATTTTATGATGCTGTCAGTTAGCAACATTTGGGATGTGGAAACATGGTTCTTTCTTGGCACATATAATGTGTGAGTGATAATGTTGCTGGATTAGTAATTGAGAGTACTGGGCTAATAATCTTGAAAATATGTGTTCTAACTTGCAATAGCAATTTTAGAACTTGAGTGCAATTGATATGAATCTGTCAGATTGTCACAAAACCCAGTCGGTTTTGTAATGGCCACATTAACTCTTGCTTCACAGCAATGTTGTTACCTTTGCCTTCTGAAATGATCTGGCAAAAATCCCCTATTCACATCAAACACTATGCAATGTTAAGCGTAGTCTCAGGGTAAAGATGGCAATTAAGACATGAGAGTATGTGGTCATGGCAGTGAATTAAATGTAACATTAGCGACTTTGGAGATCAAGACAATTATGCAAAAGCTGCTTTAAATTTTAATTAATTATTTAATATTGAAAAGCTATGACGTAGAATAGAGTCAGGAACAAGAATCTAGGGTTTAGGCAGCAACTTAAATAAGAAGGATGTGACTTTTCCAAAAGCTTACCATTTCTAGTGATGCATTTTTTATGTAGTATTTAGAGCATTTTACCTTTTTCAAATTGCTCCTCCTTTGATCTATGATTTGGAACATTTTTTGACATCTGCCACTTGGTTTGTTGCATCTCATCAGACTTGCTGCTAATGGCACTATAATTAATTGAACTTGCACCTCTTCTAGCATAACCCTGCAGTGTGCTGATTTGTTGTGGTATTCTTTGTCCTCCAGTCTGAATACTCACTTGCACATACCCACCTTTACTCGGGGTCCATGCTGCTCTGCTAGGAGCCTGGCATGAGTCCCTGCCTTCCCCAGCTACCCTGTCAGGAACCTGGCAAAAATTCCAGCCCTCTGGGAGCCAAAAGCATATGTCCATGCATTGACGAACCTTTCTTTATGGCGACAAACCTTTTCTTTATGGCAACAAACTCAATGACCAGTGAGCACTGTTGAAATTACCTTCGTGAAATCTATGGGTTGGGGAGGGTTGTGCAGCCAAACAAAGTAAAAGATAACAGCTTCCATCATATCCAATAGGAGATGATTAGAGAGACCTATGTCTCCGGGTGGACAGTCAACACATGGAGCAGGAATTTGCAGTCCCCAGCAATTGCCCATTAGTTATACATCCAAGATATGACCACTTGTCTCAACCATTGCTAGAGCACTGGCAGAGGCCCAAGCCTCGCACTCCCTCATCTTTTAACACTGATTCCATCAGAGTTTCATTCTTGCGATTCCAATCCAGCACTAAGCAAGGTACCCAACACGGACTATATTTGCCACATTTCTTCTTTTCACTGCTGTGCATTCTATAAACCATTAATTTTTCACTTCACCCATTATGCCTCTATGAAAACTCTTCTAGCCACATCATTCAGATCATTGTTTCTTCCTTTAAATTTTCTTGTCTGTATACCTTTTAATCTCCTGTATACATTCAAAGTTGCTCCTTTCGTATCTTTGACAGAAGCTTCAATTCTTCACCTAATGAGTTTTTATTTGTTTTCTGACCTGGCAATTGTACTAATGACTTCCACAAAAAATTTTCTGTTACAGCATCTAAGAAGAACTGTATAATATCAAACCTCTGTAGTATCTTGTTAAATATTTTTGGAGAGGGGCTGGAAAGAAACTTACTGAATGCTGCTGGATCACAATAATTTGATAGGGGAATAAAAGGGTATTCCCTTGTATTGATATATTGACTTGGCTTGGAGTCGCTTGTATAAACAAAATTAAGATGCAAAGTCCAGCACTAATGAGCGTTATTATTGGAAAGGTGTTATACCTCCTACATTTTCAAGATTTCTTTTCACATGACTTTGAGTCTTGCAGAAATTCTGTGCGACAGTGACCAACGGCTGTATGATTTGTTGGATCTTGTCTAGTATTAGAAAATAGAGACATTCAGAGAAGAAGTATCATTCTTTTTTTTATATAAAAAGAGTTTGAAAGTGAGTCTTAGATATTATCTGTCCCTGATCAGAGGCATACAAACAGAAATTGAAACGTTAACCTTTTGAGGTCTCGTGAATTGTGTGGTCTGTCTAAATCTGCAAAAATGTGTTTTTGTAACATTTTCAGTAGTGCAGACCTTTTTCCAAAAAAAATGGTCAGGTCAGAGATCCCTAAGTGATATAACGTTTTAGGTAGTAGAATTGCCAACTTTTCCTCTTCGTGGGAAAGTAAATCCAAAAATACTTACCGGCACAGTCTATTAGAATTTCTGTAAGTTTCCAGTTCTTTGAAAATTGCCTTGGGTTCTTGACAAAAAGCACATTTTTGATCGGTTATCTCTATACCTGGGTTTCAATCTTCTTTGCTGTTTATTTATTTTGGGTTCTGAAGTTTCATATTTCTGTACATTCTTTTCTTTAACTGCTTTAAGCTGTTCATTGTACCCCCTCACTGTAACTGTTATGTAGAGTTCATGAGACAATAAGAATATTGATTTGTTGTTTGTATATTATTTCTTAAGTTACATCTTATTATATTTTAGGACCCAGGGATCATCCTGATATTGTTGATTCATTTATGCAACTCCTGGCACAGGTGTGTTTTTGTTTCTTATTTCATTCACTTTCTTTTTTTTGTTTAATTAAACCTGAAATCAGCTTTTTTTTGTTTACAAGCTTGCAGAAATAAATTGTAGGTTAATTTGAGGTTCTTAAGGCATGATGAATGACTGAATACAGCTGTTTTGTGGATGTGTAGTTGTCAGCATTGGCAGCAGTTTTGAACACTGTTTTTCACTGACAGACTATGTCTTCTGACAGAAAAGGTGTATTACATCAGCAGTCAGACCACTCTGTGAATTTCATGTCAAGATTTGGCATGGTTTCATAATGTTTTGTGCTGTTTGTATTTTTGTAGCCAGATGGAGTTTAAGCATGTGCCAAGTGGCGAGAAGGTCATGAGGGAGTATTGGAAAGGACTTAATGGACGAGATCTAAACTGAATTAGTTTATGACCTTGTGCAGCTAAAATAATAATGCAACAGTGTGGACAGCTGTATTGCTTGGGTTGTGTTCACTGCATCTGTGAGTTAATTGTGTCCTTCAGAGAAATAATACTATTGAACATCAAATCAATCTGTCAGTAAACTACAGCCATAAAGGTCACAGTATTTACAGAATAATGCTATTTGTCTCACATGCGCACAATTCACCTGTGCCTGATTGTTATTGATTCATTTCTTCTACATTGAAGGGATGGCTTCATCCACTGTAATTTCAAAAATTGATTATCTATGATGTATTTCTGTTTATATGTAAAATATCTGTTTTTATTCATTTGCATTATGTAATATTTCATAGAAAGTATTTTGAAATTTGTAATCCCATTTCATTTTTACTTTGGGGAATAATAGTTCTGATCTATTTATTTTTCTTTCAGCTCATTTGTTACTCTGCACAGTCCCTATTGTAAACAAATATTTCACTCCCTTCCTTGTGCAGAAATGTGTCCCTATATTGGATTGATTGAGGACATGCTGTTTTGGGAATCAAAGACAGGAGTTCCATATTATCACTGTCTCGCCTTTTGTAGCATGGCTCTCTAATACACCACCAAACCACCCATGTGGAAACTGAGGCAGCAAATGAAGAGCAGTCTCTGTAATAAGGATTTGGTAATAACCTGGAGTTAGACCTTTTATGAATGATTTAATGAAGCTTTGTATCTGATTCCTAGGCTCTCAAAAGGAAGCCAGATTTGTTTTTAGCAGAGAACTGTGATGTGAAGGCGTTGTTTCAGTGTGGTAAGTAATAGAAGTGTCCAGTATTGGCTTCACAGTTCTTAGGCTATTTGATTTCTCTTTGAGCTTTTGGTGTTATTTAATAAGTTTAATCTTAAGAGATCAAATTTCATCAGATGTGGAATGTATCCTTCTGTTTCTATAGTGTTGACATCTTGCTCTCTTTCCCAAAACGCTTTTAACTGTTGTGCCCGTCTATGAACAAAGCTTTCCAGAGTTCCCACTGTCTTTCAATCATCTCCAAGGATTAGCTTGGAAATTATTATCTCTTTTAGTATTGGCTATTGCAATGTATGCATACACTTTAAAATACTTTTAGGCAATTTGATTTTAAAGTAACAGGAGATGAAATGACAGGATCACAGTGATTTGTAAATTCAATACATCCTTATTTGTAAGAACAATTTTCTCCCATTTTTCTTTTCTAACATTCTTTTTTCATTTGTTTCCTTTCTCTTCCTAAAGCAGGTTTGCTAGTATTTCTATGAATTTCCACGTAGTTAATTAACCTGTGTGAGGGAAATGTTTAAAGCTTTGAAAGATAAGATTATACCTGCCTAGATAAAGAAAAGATAGTAGCCAGCTCGTATTTCAAAAGGCACGAGTGTTTTTTTTAAGAAAGTAGATCCTTTAGTAGTATGCCAAAAGCTTCCCTAATGATGATGCACATTGGTCTAACTAAAGAAACCTTCAATAGTATACCATATGGGAGGCTAATATAGAAAATTAAGTTTAAGGATGTAAAATTGCTCAGTAGTGAGTAAACAGTTGAAATTGAGGACAAGTGAGGAAGATATGGATAGTGGTATCACATAAATTTCACTTTCAGTGCCATCTTTGTTTGCTGTATATCAAAGAATTGGACACATTCATAAGATTTAAATATCCAAATGATATAAAATATTCCTTAGAATGCCAAGAAAGTTGCAGACCTCTGTTGATAAGGTGATGGAAATGGATTGACAGGTGATGCCTGGAAGTTATTGTCAGTCAACCTGAGTGAGGTGAGATATGGTTAAGGCAAAATAACATTAAAAAAACAAATAACCGAAGATGCTAGAAATTGGAAATAAAAGCAAAAATGCTGGAAGTACTCAACTGAAGAGGCAGCATTCAATGATTATTTGA
>JARFYF010000063.1:28722515-28734166 GCA_030265395.1 Rhina ancylostomus | reverse complement strand
AACCTATTCTGTTCTAAGAGTATTTATTGAAAAATTCCTAACCATTTCTACAGCTATCGATGTATTGGTATTCATTCACTGCTACATGTTTTCCTATATACCTGAAACAATTAAACTACAGATATCATTAAGCATCTGCTTAGGATATTTTCCTTCATTTGATTCCTGGGAGAGTTTTTCTGATGGCACAGCCCTTTTATTTTCTTCATAGTACCCTGTACTCCAATAACATTAAAGCACAGATGGTAGACCAGAATCATATCAATGCCTGGCACGCGGAGCTGACTATTAATAGTTCACAAAATCACACTGACAATGATGTAATAGTTCCCTACAAATAATGGGGCATCCCACATCGTTGTATTCTAGATTGGAAGCCAAGTAGCAGTGGAGGGAGAAAGGAGTGAACCTGCAGCCTTGCAAGTCCATTGCATCACTTCTATCATTAAAGCTAATCTGAGAATTTAATATACAAGATGGAATATTTGAAAGACTGAAGCCATTCTCTCTCTAGTTCTACCTCAAACTATGATCCCTAATCCCTCTTTCTGCCCATTCACTGAAGCCGAGCCTTACCATTCACAATCTTGGTGTTATCCTTAACCTAGTTATAAGTTACGAGGATGCAGTTTTACTCCTTCCTAACCATGTGTCCATGACATCACTTGGCCTTTCTACTTACAACTTCATCACTTCACCAATGTTTAACTCTTTCTCAGCTGATCTACTTCTGGAACCCTCACTCATGCCTTTATTACATTCAGACTTGATATTCCAATACACTCCTATCTTCCACGTAAAGCTGAACTCATCCAAAACTCTGCAACTCCTGTTCTCCCTTATGCCAAGTCTTGTTACCCACTACTCATGTGCTTGCAGGATTATACCAACTCTCACAATAACAACATCTCAACTTAAAATCCTTATTGTTTCAAATCCATCTGAGGTTGCAACCCTTGCTCTTTATCCTTTTCCAGCCCTAAAGCCACTGAGATCTTGGCACTCCTGATTCTGACATCTTGTGCATTGTTGATTTTAATCACTGAATCACTGGCAGCCATGCTTCAGCTACCTTGGTTCTATGCTCAGCAATTTTCTTTGCAAACCTCTTTAACTCTTGTTCACTTCTCCTTTAAGATGCTTCTTAAAACCTCTCTACGAACCAGACCATTCACATCTTTTTTTCTGTGGCTTGGCAATGTAATTTCTTTTAAACACTCCTGTTAGCTCATTTTTGCTGAGTTACATTTACTTTAAAATTACATTATTGTTCTTCAGCTAACAAAAGCTGTAATTTGCAGTTATTCATTTCGTGAAAATGACATGCAGTTTATTTGAAACCTTGGAAATAATTTTCTTACTACAGAATTTCATTACATTTGGCTTTGCTCTTATGAGTAAATGGAACAGCTTTTTCCGTGTCAATAATTATGGGCACTAACTAAAATGAGCTAAACACAGTCTCAGATTCCCATGTACTGCCTATGGGTCACACTAACCTGTTGTAGGAACACATTCTTCTGAATTGTATAATTTATGCTGAGGATTTTTAAAATTAAGTTTTATGGTAACTTCAGCCAACAAACAAGCAGTGGTTGGAAAGATCTTACAACTTAGAAATCACTCCACAAGATACCAACAGCTTCTCACAATAACTTGAACACACAATCTGTTTTTCTCTGTGGTTATGTACCAATGAATACAAACAAGTATGGGGAATAACTATGCAACAGTTTAGGAGTTTATCTTTAATAAAAAAACCTTTTCTAGAATATGTGATATCCAATAATGTTTTATTATTGCTCAATTGTTTAAGGGAGGGAAAGAATTTGTAATGAAGGCACAACTGGGACTACCGAGTGTAGAGGCAGAAGAACCTGAAGGTAAACCTCCAATCAAAGTGAATTTCAAAATCCAGTACCTAGCAGCCTCAGGTTTACAGGTATAGTTCATTCATAGTTAACAAGACTGTGTGCTTTCTTTGGACAAAAAACACCCTCATAATATTAGATGGCATGTATTTAATTAATGTTTGTATAATATCTTTCCAAAATTGAATAAAATAGTATTGATGAATAGCACTTCTAGACATAGAACAGAAAGCTCAATTCTTGTAGTTAAATTACGTACTCTTTATGCATGTTGTGAAAGGCCATTGTCTTATTTCATAAGTGTGCAATGTAATGTCTCTGTTTCTGTGTTTGAAATCCAATTATTTCAAGTATCTTATGAACAAATCTCTGACTTCAAAATTGTGATCATTTAATGATCTAACAATGAGAAAACCTTGAGCATAAAATTCAGGCTGTCTGCATTTAAGGTAGAGAATATTGGCAGTTGGAGATAAATCCCAAGTTCAATCAAATCTATTCTTCTTTCAGCTTTGAGATCTTGATTGGAATCCAGATGAGACTGATGAAATGAAAATATTCCTCATTTTCTCTCCCTTTTGCTTTTAAACTTTGTCACCAACCCTCCCCACCCACACCACTATTCTCTTGTTCTAGCTTTGTCTCTTGATATTTCACCAAATGCATATCATTCTTTCTGAAATGAGCTTAGTTAGTCTTGCTCCATTAGAAGAAATGTTTCCTCAAATTTCTTCAATAGATCCTAAAGAGTCGATCTAAGAAAAGAAAGAAATCTTACTAGATAAATAGGTAACAAGCTCCAGGCAACCACATGAGTTTTCTCTACAACTGCTGTCCAATACCAATATAATTTTCTTTGGTCAAATATTAGATATTACACCAAACAAGCACCTGAATAACAGTTTATTTTTCATAGATCAAATACGTGCGAATAATTGAAAAGGGAAACTATGAGGCAACTTCCTGGGTTCGATGCCTCACGAAAAGTGGAGGTAATGTTTTATTGAAAAATTACAAGCATTATTTTATAAAATATACTTGCTGGAGTTTGGTAGTGTACAAGGTGGAATTTTGGTGCATGTGGAGAACTGTTTTAATTGCCCTACCATGAGGGGGGTACCAAGTAAAGACCACAAATCCCAATAGGAAGTGAGAATAAATTTGGTTTCAAGTGATCCTGGCTTGCAATCTTACCTGATTGACCAGATAGTTATGCAGACTGAGACTATGTGGTTTTTCTGTGTATTGTTAGAAAGCTGGAAACAAATCCCTGACCCCAAGTCCTCAGCCTGAGGAGAAACAAGATTTGAATCACCAGCCACTTAATGTTTAAACACAGATGGTCAAGTGTGGACATTCAGGCAGTTTCAGAAGGATGAATCTGTCCATTCACTTGACTGCCTGATTCCACACGGGGCAAGACTAACATTGTTGTAATTTTACTTTGGGATGACCACAGCAATAAATAGAGCTATGTAATAACAAATTTGTCATTTCCCCCTAGATTTTCAAATTCGCATTTAAAGTATTTCCAAGTTTGTAAAGAAGATTGGGAGGATTCCAAGTATGGACATCATTTACAAGAAGTTCACTGTTGGGTGAAACTCTGAAACAAAGGCCTTTGGTACATGGTTCATTTTTAGATAAAGGAACAGTAAGGATAATTTTTTTTTAAAAGAAAGGCAACTTTTAACCTGAATAACAGTGTGTTTATTTTAATGTGGAGGAAAGAGTCACTGCAACTAGTTCCAAAACTACATCTGTCTCGTACGCCATCAGGTTCTGAATACAGCCTCAGATAGCGTTACTTTGGCAGAATGAAAATACTTGTTCATTAAACAAGTATACAAACACGCACCCAATGCTGCCTGATGGTGTTTTTATAATGTTAGCTGTCCTGACACTTTGTTGCTTTACCACTTATAATTTGTGCTTACAATTCTTCCACTAATAATTGTGGTGTTCTGGAAGCATGTGCTTTGTCTTCTGGGAATGTACAAAAGGCAACAGTGGGAGTAGTAGCACGGGCACTTGTTTTGAAGAGGACCTTGTCTAGATCTTGCCGCAGCAGTGTAAGGTAGTGGTTTATCATTTTATGTGAAATTAGGGATGGGGCTTAGTAGTGACACCAACTTGCTATAAATTAGAAGTGCAGCACAGGAAAATAGTACAGTTTGCCTTGCCATAACTACACTACCTTCAAAATGTACAGGTCAAGCTATTAACAGAGATGGTCAATTGTGACAGCAATGCACTGAAACTATAAGCAGGAAGTTGTGGGATGACACAGCTGGTGGGGAAATTGGATCATCCACAGGACTGATGCATGGGAGTGCAATTCCCAGGTCAACATCTGGTAAGTGTGGCAATTCAAAGCAGCTTATTATGTTGCAGATATTATCAGCAGCCCTACTACCTTGATCACGAACTGGTAAGGTTTTAGCTTTAGTAATAGGGAAGAAGTATGGGGCCTACCTGGAATGCAATTAAATATATTCCCGTCATAGAATGCAAGACTTTCAATCTTCCTGTTAAATCTTGGGATGGGGCAGTTTGTTTCCTCCTCGTGCTTTGGCTGTTCTCTCTTGCATTCAACGCTGCTATCCAGCAGATATCTTGCTCTCTTCCAACATTGCAGTAAGTGTACATATTGCGGACCAATGTTCAATAGTTGCAGGTATACTGGACACGAGAACTAAATCACAAAGACTACATGAACCTGCTGCTAGTCCTTGAGGTCACATTTACACCCATCAGCCAGTTATCATGGAAGAAAGCTGGTTGTAGCCAAAAAGGACATAACTTGTTATCTTTTTCTACCTATGACACCACTGAGGCACTAAGAAGCATAATGTGTTGGAACTCCATGAGGAGGAGGGTGGTTAACACAGATACAGAAGATTTGAGGTGAAATTCACACTGGAGGATTATGGAGGCTAGATCATTGGAGGTATTTAAAGAGAAATTTTTGAAAGATCAGGGAATTGAGGGTTGTGTGGAACTGGCACAGAAGAAGCGATGAGGCCTGGGGCAGATCAGCCATGATCATAATGAGTGGCAGGGCAGGCTTGAGGGGAGGATCCTGGCATTGGTTTATTTATCTTGCCAGTGAATTTGGAGGACTTTACAGAACCAGCATTGGTGGTATCTTTCCAATTCCTTGAGGTGCCTGCCGTACAAAGGTAGTCCAGGTGTCACAAGTATATAGGAGGGAGAAGATCTCTCTTGCGCTGCAGAAACTGAAGTTTGTGCCAGGTTTGAGGTCTTGATCTTTAAGCACTATTCTCCTCAAGTGACAAAAGTCTGTGCTGGTGCCTGAAAGGCAATGGAGAATTTCACCAGTGACAAATGCCTTTGCTGAGAGATGGCTCCCACGTGATGAGAAGTGTTCCACATTTTTCAGCATCTCACCTTAAACCTTTTGCCAGAAAGCAGGACCTTTGTCTTGGAGACATTATGCAAGGTTCATCCTTCAGTGTGCTTTGGTGTATGCACATTTGCTAACTGTACTGGAAGCTACAACTCAAATATGTTATCTTAATAATTATGAATGTTAGTTAGCCAATTTGATCCAATACAAAAGGGTTGGATGACTATTATGGAAGATTTTACACAAGCTAGCCCAAATCTCTGAACACTGAATGAAATATTAAATCTGGAACCCAAAAAAGTGAAAATCATCCATAAAGAGGGTTCAGTTGAAGATGTGCTAGGATGGCAATATTTACAGTGGCAACTCATGGAGTGGGTTTCAACTAAGGCAGATATTGAACTGTTGGTTCTCCTCAGTAAAGAAGCATTAGGAGGCAGTTTATAAATAAACAAAATGTAAACTTGCATGTTAAATATTTTTAATTATGGATCCCATTTGTAATGACATGAATCTTGTTCAGTTGGAGTCAAAAGTGCAATGTAAATTACAGAAAATGAAATTCCTCAGCTCTAGAAGCAGATACTGTTAAATGATCACATAGAATGGGGGTAATTAAAATTAAAAACATACCTTCCTTTTCAATTTTTTGAAGAGACACCACAGGTAAATCTTTTCTCATATTTTTTTCTATACAAAAGATTCAAAGGAATTCTGGATCCATTCCCAACACTCCCATTTCCATGCAAACATTAACAGAGCATCAGTGTCATCCTTAGTCCAATAAATAGTTTCTGTACACATTGTACAATAGATACATATAAAGTGAACTCTCTCCCTTAACACCAAACTCCTTTCGCTTTCTTTCATCCACCTGTGTTGAGATGTGTTAATAATGTCCCAACATTGTCCTGTCCAATCAGCCTCAAATCTCAGCAAATGAAAGTGTGTTGACCACTTTGAACAAAAACAGTGAAGAGGGGGTTATGTTAGCTCTGATGAACTTTACTGCTGCTTATGTTTGGGGATGATGGAATCTGCTTTCAGTGTTCTTTAGGATAGTTTTACCGTATCCTTGTAAAAAGGTTAAGGACAGATTTGGATTCCTAAAAAAAAAGAGAAATTAAACAATTAAGTGGTATCAGGAGGCACAATGTATGCACAAACATATCAGATTTAATAATATACTAAGGTTAGTTATAAAGCAGCAATTCAAAGAAGCCATTGAGAAAATCTAACAGTATTTAAAAATCAAGTGTTTCAGCTTTATTGATTTGTTCTGTACCATTCCAAGACCTTGCATTTAGTTAGCATGAAAAATACTCGGTTCACAAAACTGCCAAAATAAGATTGAGGTGGAGCAGAGGAGATTTGAATAATTGGTCAAAAAAATTGGCTTAATGGAAAAAAGTGAGGGGGAAAATTTAGGGAGGGAATTCTAGTTAGAGCATAGATGCCAAATGCATGATCGGCAATTATGGGATTAACAGGTGTACAGGAGTCCAGAGTTGGTGGTATAAATGCCAGCACCTGAAGCGATCTCATTAGTTTTTTTTCTAAAAGGTTAGAGGACCAAGAGAGTGATGAAAGTAATTCTGAAATGGCAAGGGAATGATTTACAACATCAGCTCCTATGAAGGAAAGAATGTTGTTCAGTAGTTAGTTTAATGGGAATGTGGGTTCAGAGGGGGAGGAAGTAAATCCCATGGCCAGAACTAAAGGGTCAGGAGTGGAATGTCCTGGTGGGGAAGGGGTGAAGCTGTTGAGTGGATTGAGTCCACGTGCTGCTTATGTTTTGTTTCAAGTGAGTAAGGAAAGTGCAAGGAAAAAGTTGCAATATGAATAAAGGAAGCTAACACTTTGCATTTTATGGGATACACCCAGAGTAATTTTGTCAGATGCGATGAGTGTGGACAGTGTTTGGATGATGCACAACCACACTAATTGTGTTTGGAACTACAAAGAGAACACTAACATCACTAACACTTCAGGGCCACAAAGAGTACCTAGTGTATTTTGCCTAAGTAATCTTTTAGCCTACTGTACCATGAAGGCTGACAATGTATTCTTGAAACATTTTTATGGTTCTGTGAAGTAGTTGTAGTTCCATTTATTTGGCACGTCTTAAAAAATAGCCCTAGGCTTTCACAGGAACGTTAACAAACAAAATCGTGATGCTTGCCTGCATGAGGACAGTTTACTTGTGGAATGTGCTGCACTACACAGGGCCTCACTGATGAGAATCAGAACAGTATATGCAATAGGTTTCCTCCACGGGACCTGCACAAGGCAAGAATGTACTAAATGGGTTGAGAGATGAATACAAGGGGAAAAAGAAAATCACTGCTTCCAGAAAATTCTGGGTTTTGTCAAATAGTTGACCTTACTATATGTAATGTTGTAATCATGTTTCAAAAAATAGCTCTATTTATATGAAGCGATGTGGGATATGGAGGTGGAGAAAGGTACAATATAAATATTAGTGTCCCTCTTAAGGCAGGATATCACAAGTATACTGGGTCAGTTTGAAATGGGGAGTAGTTAATTCCTCTGAATTGTGGCAATGGATTAATGGCTCCCCAGGATTAATTTTACTTTAATAACTTAATCCCAAATCAGACCAAAGTGGTTGCAATTCTGTTGTATATAATTACAGAAACAAGTACAATTGAATATTATAATCAAACTAATGCAAGAAAAAGAGACAAAAGTTGAAGCATTGAGTTGTTGCAACAGGAACTGAAAGCATTTTTATCAGGAATTGATTAGCAAAACTTATGCTTTCCCCTAAAAATACAAACCTATATTGATAAATCAACCAAACTGTTTAAAACACTTGATACCTTTGTTGAACGGGTTTTACTGAAAACATTCCAAAACCTCAAAGTTTCATCTCCTGCGCCTGTCACTATAGCCTCTCCATCTGGTGATATGGCCTAAAGATTAAATGAAATGGAAAATCATTACAAACCATAAATGGAAAGTGTGCATGCACATTATGTCCCACCATAACTAACTGGAGATCGTCTGAAAGATAACTTGATCTTCTGTAGAATTTCGGATCTGTAAATTGCTTGGCAAAGTTGTACAGGTAAATACGAGACCTTAAGTTTATGGCTCAAGAGGCTATTTAACTACCTGCTTTCGATTGCCAAAGGAAACTAACCTTATGGCTGTCATCCTTTAAATATTTATCCTAGTTTCCTACTTCTTCAGCAACCCTCCACCCAAAACAAAATCTTCTGGTCCTCTAAGTTTATAAAGTGACATAATAATTTTGAAAACCTCTTCATTTTCACGTGGTACAAATTTATCACTTTGCCCTTGTACTTTGTCCTTAACCACTGATGTTTTGAATTTTGTAATAGTTTTTAAATAACTTTCCCTACTTTTGCAAGTCAAAGAGGTATTAAACCTCTAATTCTTGTGCTGGATGTGTTTTGAATGATAATGCCATTGATTCTTTGAATCAATTGCTTCTGCAATAAAAGTTAAAGAATGTTTTAAGTATTTGCCAGCCCCAATACACAACTGGACTCTGCACCAGTTTTGGGAGAACACCACTTCCAATGCCTCTCCAACTGAAGGAATGCTCATTGACCCTCTATTTATAAAAAGGCTAAAAACTGACATCAGTAACTGTAAAAGGAGAATATATTCCTCTTTTCATTCCCTGAGACAAATGAACACCTGTTAAGCGCAAGCGGGGAGAACAAGCATTAACGGTACTAATGTGACTCGGTCACAGCCTCATTGTCAAACTTGTAGTCTGTCGGTCACTGATGGAGCACCCTCTGCTGGCTGACATTCAGAAATCCAGCATGGACACCAACTGCTTTGAAAATAATCCATTCAAAATGAATTTTAGGGAGGGATTGCTCTCTGTATATAGATAAGGCAGTAGCACAAACCTGTTACAGGAATTTGAAAAGACAAGTGTGAAGTCAATTGACTTCCTCATTTATCCTTTGTTGTAAAATATGAAAAATTCATTTTAGAGAAAGGACCAGGGAGTGAGAGAAATACAAATTTACTATTGCATTATTTATTTCTGGGCAAATAACCTTTTTAGGTAAAACTGTATGTAAAAGCTGAAAGCTTATGCCAGCAAAAGATATCCCGGATACAAAAGGTATATCAACATTAATTTTGCACACACTGGACAACATTTTCAATCAAAATACAGAAGAATCAAGGAACATTAAGCAAACTGAAAGAAATAATCACTTTGTGAATAGAGACGTTTAAAAATTGAAGACAACACTTATTATTATTCAATTAGGCTGTATAGTATTTTGGACTGCCTAAAGATACCTTAAGGTTTTTACAGTTGAAAATAATCATAATGTGAAGTAGAGTCATTTTAAATTCTGTGATAAGGTTCAAATGCAAAGTTATAGCATACAGTCTCAGAATACTGCTCTGCATTATCTCTGAAGTATTATTAAAACAAACATGAAATATTTCGAGTCACTCTTGTTTACAGATGGTACAGTACTTACAAATTTTACACTTTTTGACAGTAACACTATTATTAAAGAACCTACAGTACTTGTGATCATTCACAGTATTAAAACACTTACCAGGTAGAGCACTCTATATGAATGCCCTGTCAGTTTGGCAACTTGTGTTAAGGATGGATATTTCCACACTAGGATCTGATTCTGGGAATAGCCGTGTGTGCTAACCTGGAAAGCAAGGCCGTGTCACAACAAAACTTTAACCTTAATGATAGACTTTAATTAAAAATAACCGTACTTCATACAAAAGAGACTGATTCAAGTAAAAATCAACTGGAAGCTGGCTGACCACATAATGCCTTTATTGGCTACATAAACAACATATTCGCTGCATTTTCTGTTTTTGTTTCAGATTGCCAGCATCTGCAGCTTTTTGATTTTCAACTTGTTATGGATGCAGCAACCTGCTGCTACAGAGGATCAAAGTAACTTCCCCACTCCCACGGGAAGAGGAGAAAGGGAAAATAAAAATCCCTAGGCTGATATCCAAAGCCAAACTGCGAAATGTCCTGAACTCTGCCATCAATAGTTTGAGCACTTAAATTAATAGTCATCAGATCCAGTGGCACAGCAGATAGCACTCACTGCTGCTGCCCAAATCCAGTGAGATGGTTCTGATCTCGGGTGTTGCCTGTGTGTATTTTCTCCCTATGACTGCATAGGTTTCCCCTGTGTACTCTACATCTGAGGAATAGGTTGGTGGAAAGGACTGATTGGAAACTCAGAGCTGGCATAGGCTCAATGGGCTGAATGGCCTCCTTCTCTGGTGTGAAGAAAACATGGTCTATCATGAATGTAAAGGACACAAACTGTGCTTCCCAGAGAAGAGCCTGACGTTAATAAAGTGCTAAATATTCTGAAGACATAACAGAATAAATAAATCCACTCTAGGTAACATGTAGTCTTCAATATGAATGAAATGTTCAAAAGTCCTGAGTCTAGAATTTCCTTTCTAGGCTAACTCAATCTGTGCACACACCTACATCTGTCAGTCGATTACTAATATACTGAAGATTCAATTTGCCACAATGCTCAGTTTTAGAAGCTCACCAGTTCATTTGCATGCTTTGACCATGCAAGATTGCAGACTTGGGATCCTGTGTCAACACATTGCAGTGGCTGACAAGTCAGTGTGTTCCAGAAACGGATGCAGCGGTCAGCAGTGCCCCCTCCTGAAGCCAGGAGTCCGTGCTGATGAGGGGACCAAGCTATGGCCTTTACAGCAGCTAAATGCTCTGTGTACTGCTGGACTGGGCTCAGACTGGAATTGTTCCACACAAATAGCTGAAAAGATAAATAAATTGCAGCTATAATGTAATAGAAATATAATTCTTCAACAACTGTGACCTCTCAAAAACTTCTTTACATCATAAAACAATCTGACAAATTCCAAAAGAACTTCCATCCACTCCCCACTCACACTCGCATCCAAGTCAAGTATAATATAGCAGGAGCGTAGTTTAGTTACACACACCACTTCAATTTTCCAGAATCTGCAATCCATTCATTTTATTCCTTGGTGTATGAGCTTTACAAATCTAACAACAATACCAATTCTAGATGTCAGTGGAACAGATGTCAGGTACCTTGTTGTCGTTGCCCCCAGAAGCCAGGTGCTGGTGATCAGGAGACCATTTTAACCCACAAACTTCCTGCCTGTGACCTTGTAACCTGCGCTCTGTCTGGAGTGGAGGTGTTCGTACATCTCTCTGTAGAATGAGACGGTCCCGACTACCTGATGAGAGTTGATCAGCATTCCAGGCCAAAGCCCCTACACATCAAGCAACACAGCATTAAAAATCAGTGTTTGTATACATGCTGTCCCACTTCAGTCCCTCAACATTGTCATTTCAGAACAGTTATAAAACACTTAAGCAACAGTAGCCTCAT
>JARFYF010000063.1:28519063-28529294 GCA_030265395.1 Rhina ancylostomus | reverse complement strand
GTCACTCTTGATCTCCATGCCAAACACCACTGAACAGCACTGCACAGGAACAGGCCCTTTGGCCCAGGATGTCTGTGCCAAACACAATATCAAATTAAACTAAACCTATCTTCCCACACTTGATCCATATCCCTCCATTCCCTGCATGTTCATGTGCCTGTCTAAATGCCTCTTAAACACCATCATGTCTGCTTCCACCACCACCCTTGGCAGCATGTTCCAGGCACCTACCACTCTCTGTGGGGAGAGAAAAAACTTAACCTGCACACATCCTTTGAACTTCCCTCCTCTCAGCTCAAGACTATGCCCTCTGCTATTTGACAGTTCTATCCTGGGAAAAGGACTCTGACTCTCTACCCTATCTATGCCTCTCATAATTTCATAAACCTCTATCAGGTCTCCCCTCATCCTCTAATGCTCCAGAGAAAACAATTCAAAGTTATCCAACCTCTCCTTATAGCTAATGCTTTCTCTTCCAGGCAGCATCCTGGTGAACCTCTTCTGCACCCTCTCAAAAGCCTCCACATCATCATAATCTTAGTTTTGGAGTTTTCAGTTGAACGACACTTGCAGGATAAAAGTGCCATGTTCTACTTCAATTTATGTGCGGAACCTTCTGCTTTTGAATGGATAGTCCAATTTTAACATTACATCTTCTTGTTCTGGAATCTCCCACTTGAGGAAATACTTCCCTTCTGTCCATTTTGGCAAATTGTTTGATTGTCAACCTCCTCAGTTACATCATCCCCTAATCGTCAATGTACAAGGGAATAGAAGCTTAACTAATGCAACTCAGGCTGATGTGAGGAGAAACGTTTTCATGTCGTAAGTAATTGTGATTCCGAAATTCACTGAGTCTACGCCGATCATCCACCACCTACTTCCACTAATCCTACAATAGTTTTATTTTCTCTGCACTCTCATCAATTTTCTTCAGATTCCACCACTCACCTACACACCAGGGGTAATTTACAGTGGGCGGACTGGTGGAAGTAGATTCAGTCGTCACTTTCAAAGGAGAATTCAATAAACTGTTGAGGAAAGAAATCTATTGGGCTGCGAGGAAAGAATGGGAATGGGGGCAATTGGATTGCTCTAGCAAAGAGCAAAGCAAGGGTCTGATAAACAAACAGATCCCCTCCCCAAACCCCCACCCCCTTTCTGTGCCATAGCATTTCTCTGATGTAATCCTTTTAGCCATGCTGAATCTGCTCTGCACTACAGGCCAGTAAACCCAGCCTTAGTTTTGGTGCCTAGAAATGAAGGCAGAACTCCAGGGGTCTGCACTACTGTTACATTTCATCCATTAATTTGTATTCCAGCTCCCTCAAGGGAAAACTATCCATCAACAAACCTTTTTAATTTTCCTTCGTACCTGTCCACTTGACTTCAGTCATCGTTCCACTTGGACCCTGAACTCTCTCTGCTCACCATTGTCCCTAGGTGTTCCTTCCATAAAATACATCTGCCTTTGGTCCCACACGATCCACAAACGACTGCCACAGTTTGGCTCACTCACTTCATCCATCAATGACCAGGGAGTCAGAGAGTCACACAGTACAGAAGCAAGCCCTTTGTGTCGCTGAGTCTGTGCCCACCATCAACCACTCACCTGCACTAATCCTGCATTAATCCCATTTTATTCCCTCTGCATTCCCATCAATTTTCCCCAAATCCTCTCGGCATAATTTACAGTGGTCAATTAACCTGCCAATCTGCAGGTCTTTGAGATGTGGGAGGAAAATGTGGGAAGTTGAGAAGGTCCACATCATCGCAGGGGGCAGACTGGAACAGTCAAGCCCAGTGGGAGGCAGCCACTGATTTGGGGCAACAGAAGATCTGTTCCCTTGTTGAATGACTTGAGTGTCCAAAATGATTGTATCATATATTATTTCATATTTTCTTATGCCATAGAAGTTAGCTATTTAGCCCATCAATTCCAGGTAAACCTATCCTCCTCCACATGCCCATCAACTCCTTGATCCTCCAGCCACCCACCTGCATTAAGGGTCATTTTCAGCAACCAATTAATCTGCCAGCATCTCTTTGGGATGCGGGAGGAAACCAGAGCAACCAGAGAAGACCCTTGCAATCACAGGGAGAATTATAAGCTTCACGGGTATTGCATCCAAGATCAGGATTGAACCTGGGCTGCTGGAGCTGTGTGGCAGCAGCACTACCTGCTGCCCCAATGTTCAGGAGGTACTCTCTTCACCAATACAGTAACTACGTCCTCAAATATTCAACCTTTGACAAATCTGTTGCTAGCACTATCCATTTAGTTGACATGAGTCTAACACTCAACTGCTTGGTCCCTATGAACAATGAACCATGTGGTCAAAGGAAAATGATGGTCTGTTTTTACATTGCACCTTTTCCATTAAATTCAGTGAGAAAGAAACCACATACATGATGGGTTGCAGATGCATTATCACCTACATTGCATTTTACTGAAGACTGCGTCTATTCCACAATGAAGTTGGGTCAACCATGACCAGAAATCATTTTATTGCACTGACTGGTGCTGGGTCAGGGGCCAGCAGTCATTCAACTTATTTTAGTGGCGTATGGAGATGCACCTTTGGCCTTCCAATTCCCACAAAACACCACCAACTTTATTGGGCCTCTTCTGCTCTATTTCCATGGAAATGGTCAGAGTATAAAGGGCACGTTCTCGCCACCATCCCCACCAGACCCTTTGCCCTCATCTTGGATTCTACAAGCCTCCGCATTCAACTGATCACCCTCCACAATTCCCTCCATCATCAACTAGACGGCACCACTCGACACATCGCTCCTTCCCATTCTGCGTTCCTCGTTCCCTCCATACTCCCATCTCCACTAACAACCATGTCACTTCTCACGGCACCTTCCCATGCAACCGCAAGAGATGCAACCCCTGCCCTCTTCCCACCACCCAAGGACCCAAACACTCCTTCTAGGTGAAGCAGTGATTCACTTACACCTTTCAGCTTGGTGCCCTGCCCACAATGTCATCTCCCCTACACTGAAGAAACCAAACACAGATTGGGTGACTGCTTTGCAAAATGCCTCTGTTCAGTCTCCAATGGTGACCTTGAACTTCCAGTTGCCTGTTACTTCAGTTCTTCATCCACTCCTGCTGACCTCTCTTTCTTTACCTTCCTATGCATTTCAGTGAGCCCAACACAAGCTTAAGGAACAACACCTCAACTTCCATTTGGCACATTGCAGCCTTCAGGACTCAATGTTGAGTTCAATTTCAGATAACCAGCCTTTCCTGTGCGTGATACACAAGAAGTTCTGGAGGAACTCAGCAGGTCAGGCAGCATCCATGGAGGGAAATAAACAGTCGATGTTTCAGGTCAAGACCCTTCATCAGGACTGGAATGGAAGAGGGCAGAAGCCAGAATAAGAAGGTGGGGGGAGGGGGAGGAGCATACGCAGGCAGGGGACAGGTGAGTTCAGGTGATAGGCGAGTCCACGTGAAGTGTGAAAATAGTGGGTGGGGGAGGGGGAGAAGATGTAATAAGCTGAGAGGTGATAGGTAGAAGAGGCAAAGGCCTGAAGCAGAAAGAATCTGGTAGGAGAGGGCAGTGGACCTTAGAATAAAGGATAGCAAAGGGGAGGGGAGGAGATGGGCAGGTCATCAAGGGAGGGGAAGAGAGCCATAGGAATAAGGGAAGACAAAGGTGGGGGGTGGGGAGAAAAGAAGGGGTGGAGTTACTGGAAGTGCAAGTTAACAAATTTGTGGCAGTGGCTGAAGCTACTTTTAGAGTGTTTAGGTGGAAAAAATTGTGACATAGACTCATTGTCAGACAAAATCTGATAATATCTTTTAGATGCATACTGTCTCCCATCTGAATATTGTGTGTAAGCATTTGTGAGCCAGTAAAAGGATAATATTATTCAGGCATGTTCCTGTTGCAGCTGGTGACCCTGGAATTTCACAATATTATGAATCATGATATTGCTTTTGAGCAGGTGTAGTTTGTTGCAAAATGGAAAGGTTGGAACCAATGTTGTTTTGGGAAGGAAGTGGGGATAGATCAGCTGAGCAGCTTCTGAATTGCTCCAGCTGTAGCCAGATGTTTCAGCCACATCTTTTCCATTCATTATTGGAGTCACCTTCCTCATCTTGCTGGAGGCCTTTGTCTAAAGCAGAAAACCTCAGCACACCTAAAACTGCCATTATATGTGCTGCTCTGGACTGCATTGGAGGAAGCTGCTAGCCTGGACTGGCCAACATGGTCCACTGGCATTACTGAGAGTTGGGCACCCAAATCTAAAGATTGGTGCAAGCAGTCATTTAGCATTTCTCTGCCACTCCCCCCCCCCAACAATTTTTATCTGCGGGTGATCAATTAAGGAGTGTTGTGGTCTGAAAGTCAGCTCTACTGAGTATTCAGCATAGAGACCACAATGTACATGACCCGGTTCCTAACCAGGCTCAGTTCCATTAACCACAGGTATCCTCAGTATCTCTGAGATGGGGGAGAAAACCCTGTCTGGCTGTTGTTGTGCTTTGGTGACCATTTCTGGGAAGTATTAAATATGTTAAGCCAAGGAACCCATCCAACTGTGGTGTTCTCCAGCAGGGAGTGGTCTGCATTCATACATTGTCCTGATGAAGGGTATCGACCTGGAACATTGACTGTTTATTTCCCTGCATGGATGCTGCCTGTCCTGTTGAGTTCCTCCTGCACTTAATATGTGTTGCTCCAGATTCCAGCATCTGCAGAATCTCTTGTGCCTACATTGCCTCTGCTCACATTGTTGAGTTCCTGGGAGCCTATTTGATTGTACCTCAGCAAGAGCAGTTGGGAGAAAAAGTGGAGAAAGCAAAACTTTACAGAAATAGATTTATTTTTCAGCTTAAGCAGATTTTAATCCAAGACTGTAGTAAGAATTCTATTTACTTTTGAGCTAAGGATCTAATGGAAGTTTAGAACAGAAAGATACGAATGTGTCTGTGCCAAATATGTAATTGTTCTCATGTCAATTTTTTAATATTGTCCAATTATATGATTCCTGAAAATATACTGCTCTTTGTGTAAGGTGCGTCTTCTGTTTCACCTACTTAATTTCACCATGTTACACTTTGGAGCATTTCCGAGATGTATTCAAGTCGCATGCATTCACAGGTGATCTTGCCTTTCTCTTTCTATTACTGGTCTTGTTTTTGTTTGCTCCAAATCTCTCCCATTTAACATTACCGGATTAATTTATTGACAGATTAAGTCTTGTGTACAGTAAAACAAGATAAATAATTGCCACAAGCCCTTTGTAGAACAGTGCCTCTCACAATGTGTATTAAGTTTCAGTGAGTTCCATAGCTGTGGGAGTTTCAGCGTTTCCTGTTTGAAAAATTATTCTCGTTCATGCGAAAATTTCTTTTGTGTTAACCAGTAAAGGAATTTCTTGAAAAAGAAATCTAAAGAATTATTTTCAGTTGACATGCACATATTTTCAATTCATTTGTCATGCTGAGTTGAATAGATCCATTCATTTAATTTCTTGATAATTAGAAAAGTACAAATGTCCTTTGTAAAGATGTGAATTCATTATCTTGTTTTCATTCAGAATCATTTTTAATTGACACTCTTTGTATAAATCTCTTTTCAGTGTTTGGAATCTGCATTATCTTTAGAACAATAGCCATATTTAGAAAAATGATCGAGCCCAAATTGTTCCATGGAAGTTTTGTTAGACATTAAAGCTGCACATTTAGAAGTTTGAGATCATAGTAAATGTTGCACTCTTAAGAGTAGATGAAATAGTGATTGTGTTGGAGAAGTGCCGTTCCCCCACTTGTGTTTTTTTGTGGAATACTTTGAAAGACTTCATCTGGATGGGATTCATGAGTGTACTCGTATAATCAAAATTTCATGAAAGTAGGTAGCACCATTTTGGATTAGTACATCTTCCACTTGAATATATGTTATATGTGAAGAAAATTCTGAGCCCTCTATAAGTAATGATTATGTAAATCTATGGTTGATTTTCAATGATTTATCAAAAAACCTGAAGAGGCCTCTGGCCACACATGTTCAGAGGAACAGCCTAAAAAGTCGTCGTACCAAAATGATCCCATAAAAGAGCAAAACTTAGTTTAATTGAAAAACATTTGTGTTGAGTAGGACAGCACTTCAAAGATTTGTATATGAAAAGGGGTGAAATGAAATGCTTTGCATTTAAAGGAGTTGGGACATTATTTTTCTGGTATAATTTTTTAAAGAGCTAATGAAGTCCTAAATATGAATATAAAATACAGAACCACCTGGAAAACTCTGTGGATCCAAAAATGCCACCTTTGTAGGGTTTGGTTCTGCCATAATTTTAGTAGTAAAATAGTTGAATGGTTGCTTTAAAACCATTAATTACAGAGACGTGAATGATCAAAAATTGTGGTGCTGCTCACTCCTGAGTGCAGGGTCCTCAGGAAAAGTAATGCCAATGTAGCTACTGCACAGCTGAGGTTAAAAAGAAGTCAAGAAGATAATTTGAGATCTTTCATATTTTGAGATTGGATGGATTAAATGTTCTTATTCATTATCAATCTTATGATTGTCAACCTTTTGTGGAATATAATGAAGCCAAGTGTATTTGTGTGGTAGTTTTTTTACTCCTAGGTCCACCTTCTGCTGTTTTTGATGAATGGAATAATACTAACAATTTTTTTCCTTCACCTTGGAGTGGGAAGCATATAATGATGGGGGGAGGGAATGCAACAGAATACTGTAACTCTTAAAGTGTGGGGGGAAAAAACTCCTGGAAGTGAGTTTAAGGTGTTTTATAACACAGTTGCCCTTGTTGCAATACAAAAAAAACAAACACAAGTTTTAAAAAAAATTCTTTATGTCATAGAGAATTTTAATTATTTGATAATTTATCTTGTCTATTAATTCACCTTCCTAAGGTGTCCAGTCCAGGCAAAGTTGCACCATCTTTGATCTAAAAGTTACAGAAGTGTAGGGAAATATTCTTCTACCTTTTTTAAACTTTCAGTTTAACTTTCAGTTTAAAAACTATCATATCCTTCTCTGAGGTTTGCTGCCCTCTATTAAAAAATTACTGAAGCTTAGCCTACAATACTTGGTGCTGCAGGGAGATCTCTAGATCAGATTAGGGAAACATCCAAAGAATTTGGTCACTGAGTAACTACTGTTGCTTTTGCCCCTCATCACTTCATGTGTTTCATATTAAGATCAAGTTAACATCCATTAATCTACTTCAGTTAATAGGGATGTCTGCACTGTAACCTTTCAGAATTAATCAAAATCTTACTCGTATTTGCTCATGAACTCTATACTCAATAAAAAGGTGTGAAATTCTTCAGCTATGCAATGTATATATACATTCCTTCATTATATAGAACAAAGTGAATTCTACGTATCTTTTATTTCAAAACTGAAACATATGTATTTTGTGTTTTATGACCGTTATGCTTTGGATAATACATTGCTAATAACATATCTAAAACTTTCCTCTGTTATCTCACAGAATAGAATAATGACTTCTCTGGAACTACCAAACAGAAATCATCTTCACAAATGATTCATGGTGACCGTTTCCTCCTTCCTGGTGTTTAGGTCTGACATGCACATTTAAGGGTACAGGAGAAGACTACTTGTCCCAACTGTCTCAACCATTTTCATTGATTAACAATATTTTGCATTTATAAAGCACTTTTAAAGTAATAATTGAGCACACTCAGATGAAAATTAACGGTCAAAAAAGGCTACTAAAATCTCCAAGTTTTAATGTGTGTCTAAAAGAGGTGGAGTGGTGGGGGAATATCACATCGTAAGGACCAAATGTCTGAAGGTGCAGCTGCCAGTGGTGGCCACACATATCAATGATATGAATGCTTTATCTGTTCCACCTCATCAGGTCACATTCAGCATGACAACTAATTCAATCTGCACCTTGTGTATCTCTCTGTAATGTCTGTAAAAATACTAGATTGTGTTTACTTTTTAAAACACACTAACACTTGGTAATCAGCTGATATTAAAAGAGACAATTTTATGAGTTCCCAGGAGAGGTAAATGAGATTAACAACTAATCAAAAGGAAATCTGGCCCCAATCTTTGCCTGTCTTCTGACCTGAGATGAGGCATGGTTGGAGAGGCTGATAACATTGTTCTCAAGGGAGCAGGTATGTGCTGTTCCAGCAAAGCTACTGGGCCAGAGGAGGAGGAGTGCAAATGTTTCCCCTTACACTTCCAAAATCAATCTTTTGATTCTTCCTCATCTCAGTGTTAAGTTGCTGACCTTTTGTCCTGAGGCTTTGCTGGAATAGCAAGCAGCTGCTCCATCCATCAGTCCCTCACTGGGGCACACTCCTCACTGTATCCACCACTCAGAATCTTGTATGTTTTAATGAGATCATAAAATAAAAGAAAATGTACAACATAGGAGGCCATTCAACCCACTGTATCTTTGGTTGAAAATGAGTTAAGCATCCTAATCTCTGCTTCCCAACTCTAGATCTTGTCTCTTCGAGTAAACACCTCAGTAGAGTTTAAGTGTGATGAGGGGCTCTGCCTGTCTTGTGCTTTCAGGCAATGAATACTAGACTTTTTTCACCTCCCTTCCAATCCATCCACCGATTACTGTAAAACTTTAGCTGAGGAAAGACCGAATAGGCTGTAAAAGACTCCTCTGTGGAGGGGAATAGATCTTTCCTACATCTAAGACCCTTATGATTTTTGTAAACCCCAGTTATATTTTCCTTCTGCTTCCCTTGTTCAAAACAGCCCCAGCATTTTCAATCTTGCCTTGTAGCTAATGCTTTCCACTCCTGGTAGCATCTTTGTAAATCACCTCCATTCTTTCCCCTAGTGATGACCAGAACTGGATGCATACTCAAGCCGTGACCCAATTCTTGTTGTTTACTGTTCTAATGTAATCCCCCTACTTTCATGTTTCATTCCTCAACCTAATAAAGGAAACCATTCTATCTGCTGCTTTAGCCACCTTACTGACCTGTACTGCTACCCTTGAGGAAATGTGGCCATGCACTCCATTTGTTGCTCTAGACTTCTCAGCTTTCAGCATCTCCCCTTTTATTGTATATTCCCTTGCCTTATACCTCCCCAAATGCATTTTCCCAACAGTTCACCAGATTAAATTCTAGATGCCACTTTTCTGCACAGATAATCCTACATTGATATCTTACTGCAGTCCCAAGCTTGCTTGTTCTCTGTGAACATTGAGCCAATTGGTGTATCATCTTCAAACCTCTTTACCAAGACCTCTCCACTTAAGTACAAATTAGTACTGAGTCTTAAGCAATGCCATTGGAAACTGTTATCCAGTCACAAGACAAATTTGTCACCGTTAGTTTTGGATCCACCGTACTACTGTCACAAGATCCCATGGACTATTTTATGGCTAGCCTGCCATATTTTTTCCTTATTTTCTTATGACATAGAAGAAAGTAATTTCAGCTGATCAAATCTATGCCAGCTCACAAAGCAATCCCGTTACCCCACTGATGTTCTCGGTAATTTGTTCTCCCCACATTCCTGTCAACTTCTGCCACCCCCTCCACTCAGCTGCACACGAGCAGTAATTTACAGTGGCCAACTAACCTACCACCCCACATATCTTGAGGTTATCTTTCCACCAGAGCATCCATGGAAAGCACACGTGGTTACAAGGAGAAGGTGCAAACTCCACGCAGATGGCAACAGCAGTCAGGACTGAAATTGAGCCCCTGAAACAGTGACGCAGTAAATCTATCAGCTGTGTCACCATGCTGCCATGTGGGACCTTGTCAAAAGCCTCACCGACTTCTATCAGTCACACTTCCCTATTCGAACCTTCATGTTACCTCAAAAAAAAATCAGTTGTTCATCAGAAATGACATTTCTTTAACAAATCCATATTGACCATCTTTGACTAATTTGCACTTTACTGTGATTAAAGTTGTTACGTCCCTCAGAATTGATTCCAATAATTTTTCCATCACTGAAGTTATACTAACTGGCTTTTATATATAGTCAATTTACTCCTTTTAAACAACCTCTTGAGCAGTCCCTTGGGACTGCGGATGACTTACTTCTGCTCTGGTTTTGTGGGTTCTATAGTGGTCAGTTAGTAGCTGGTGGGAGTGGGCTGGAGGGTAGTTTGTGAGGTGATGTGCTCCTTCCGCTGCTTATGCAGGGTCCCTGTGTGTTCCTGATGTAAGGTCTTGAGGTCTCGATACTATCCTGAATACTTCTCTACTTTTAGCAGCCATAAA
>JARFYF010000063.1:28143479-28154325 GCA_030265395.1 Rhina ancylostomus | reverse complement strand
AAGGAGAAAGCACATGTGCAGGGTTGTGGAAGGGAGCAGAGAAAATAAGAGGTGCATCTTCTTCACTGCCAGCTAATGAACCAAAAGAATCAGATGTAACGGAAGATTGAAGTACAAGGATGTCATCATCTTAACATAGAATTATAGACACATACAGCACAGAAAAGGACCCTTTTGGCCTACCTTGTCCATGATACCTATCTATATTACTCCCCTTTTTCTGCATTAGGCCCGTATCCCTCCCTGCCTTTCTTATCTAACTCCCTGTCCAGAAGCATCTTCTATGCTTTCTGCCAAGCTGCTGTTCACAGCTTCATAAATAATTGCTCCAAAGATGCTTCTTTAAAAAGGTCTCCAGGGATTAAGGTGCTATATCTGCACAGTGTGTGTGTGCCCTGAGGGGTACTTGTGAGGCTTGTCACTGTAGAGGGGTGGGGGGGGGGGCGGGTGGTGAGAGTGAAATGGAGTATTTGAATTTATGTGATAAATGAGCTGTAGGAAGCCAGGAACCCAAACTACTGAGGACAACATTATTTTAGTTGAGAGAATTTTAACTTCCAAAGTTATTCAGGTACCTCCACATATATATAGGATTGATGGATTTAATGTAGCAGTTAAGTAGCGGATTATGCTGCTTTGTCTGTGCAACGTGTTTCTAATGGTAAGGCCAGACCACACAAATAGAAAAAAAAACTGAGCCAAAATAATTACTGGTAGGAATGACCAGTTCTGACACAGTTACCTCCCTCTTTATTTGATATTGAGTGCTGAAGGCTACAACGTGCCCAGACAGAAGATGAGCTGTTGAAGACTGGTGAGGTGTGGTTTCTGAAGTGTGTTGGGTCTTAATGTAGCAGCGTAGGACACCACAGATAAAATATTTTTATTAGTCACATGTACATCGAAACACACAGTGAAATGCATCTTTTGCGTATAGAGTTCTGAGGGCAGCCTGCAAGTGTCGCCAGGCTTCCGACACCAACATAGCATGCCCACAACTTCCTAACCTGTACGTCTATGGAAGTGGGAGGAAACCGGAGCACCGGGGGGAAACCCATGCAGGCACACAGGGAGAACGTACAAACTCGTTACAGACAGTGGCCGGAATTGAACCCTGGTTGCCGGCGCTGTAATAGCATTATGCTAACCGCTAGATAGTACAGAGTGGGATGGACAATTAAAGTGGCTAATTACCATTTCCATCATCTTTATTTAAGATTTCCAGCATCTTTGGTTTTTGTGATTTTTCAAGCTCATGTACCCCATTGTCTAATTGTGTCTTCAATTGTGTAATGAAGGGTTCTTGAAGTTCAATAATGATTGTTAGTAGATGGCTGATATGGGGGCATTGAAGTGAACCATGCCTAAGGCTATTGGTGCATTTGGTGGGATAGGGATTTAAAAGATGGATTCCCTGACATCAAGTATGTTTGTGAGTCAACAAATGGCACAGCATCCTGATCCTTGCCTCTTGATTCCTGGCATTGTTCGTCCCAGCTCTCTCTTCCTGAAGACCCCCTGTAGATAGAGTTCACGTTGCCTTTCCATTCCTGCACCAGGGTCACCTTAGGAAAAGGAGGACCCTACTCACTTCCATGTTGTGCCTTCTCTCATTGTCTCCCAAGTCAACTTCAATGGAGGAATAAAAATTGAAAATGTTGGTAATAGTCAGGTTGGTCAACATGCCTGGAAAGAGGGGACAAACGTTTGGACTAAACATTGGTGAATTCAATTTCCACTAATCAGTATTTCCCTTATTTTTATTTGAAATAGTTGGCATTCATTCCTCATTCTGATAATTACCTGAAAATATTACGTTTCCCCATTTGCACCTTCACTAATCTGGCCTTTGGTTCCCTTTCCTGTCCCATAACTATTCTCTTTTGACCAACACTATTGGCCATTCAGCCTCTTGTGCCTTCCATTTTTGACTCTCCTCCTCCCCTTAAAGGCTGTTTTACTTCTAACTTTTCCCAGTGCTTGTATCATTGACATAAAATATTAACTTTGTTTCTCTCTTTATATATACTGCCTGACCTACTGAGCATTTCTGGCATTTTAGGATTTGTTTCTGATTCCCAGCATCTGCAGTATTTTGCCTCAGTTGAAGGACATCGGCCACTTAGTTAAAGAACAACAGTGACAGAAACATAACCTTAGCAGGGTCAGAGAATGGGACATGAAGTTGGTATAGACAATGAAAGTTTAAACTATAAAAGAATGGAGTTCTTTATGAAAAGCTTTTAAAAATAACATATCCTGGAATATTAGCAATCTCAGGTCACTTTCAGTCACTTCTTCAACAGAATTTAATTGTAGATTTATCCAGTTGGCTTAACCATGACCTCAGTCACTGTACCTGATCCACCACATTAAAATGAAGCTTTATTTTTGTATTTTAAAGCACATGCTTTGATAAGAGATCAGTTTTAGCCCTGGACAGAATTGTATCCGTAAAGTGAACATTTTCCATTAGCTCATACAGGAAATGAATCATCATAGTTACTAATGTCAAACATTTTGATGAATATTTACACTACATCCATTAATTGTCTCGATAGTACCAATATCTTAAATACAAATATTATTCTATGCCCCTCATTAGTTACCAATGTTGTTTTATTTTTCATAGTTATGTGGTTCAAACTCAAATTTTTGATGTGAATTTATTTTAACCGGAAACGAATCCAGTTATTATTATTATATTTGTGTGCAAATGGTGAAGTATATTCTAGAAAAAATCATGAGCCTCTTTTTGTGTGAATGAACTTGTGATTTTAGTAATACCTGCCTGCTTTTGTTCCTTTCTCCTTTCATTAGTGAAAACCAAGAACAAAGCTTTTGGCATATTTGCTTAGTTTGCTATGTGCTTGACTGAACAGCACCTAGCAACCAGGACACTGGCTTCAGATTTAATGCCCATTTGCACAGACATAAAAAAACAGTCGCCTGTCAGCCATGGGAGAGAAATACTCAAAGCCACAGTAGGAGGCTGTCAGACTTTCTTTCAATAGTAGTTCTTAATTGTGTTCTCATTCTTCTCTGTGTTAGTGGGCAATTTCATGCCGCATACAATCTTTTCTATTATAATTATATAAACAATGTGAGGGTTATGGACTGAAGTCTGGAAACATTAATGATTATATAACAGAAAGTCTTGTGTAAAATTGACATTTGGAAGGGCTAAGCTTCCACCTTGGGTGCATTTAAGGCTTTGAAATAAAAATTAGATGTGCTTTCAATGCGATTCTGCAAGATCACCCCTGGGTCTGCAGAGGTTCCTTGGTGGAGACTTCCTCCAGGTTTCTTCAGGCACTCCTATGCTGTGGGATCTACGTTGAGGAAAATGAAGCAAGACCCTTGGAATTGGTCCCTCTCCCACTGCTAACCAACCCCCCAACCTCCACCCTTCCTATTCCAGACACATGCCCACTGTGTACTGCATAAAAGCTCTGCAAACTGCAGGACTGCAATGAACCTAAAGTAACTGGCCTTCACTAGGCCTCTGATATCTCAGGTCAGAAGAATGGGCAATTGAATGTGTAGGTGAAAGAAAGATTCAGTGGGGATAATTGTAAAACTGGAACAAAGGACTGGATGACTAATTGTTCAACTGAAAAATAGCGCAGTGTACTGGTTGGGAAATACATCTTGTGGCTACAGCAGATATATTTATAAACTAGATGGGACAAGTGCAGCAGAAAAAGACACATATGTTTGTACTGCATAACATGTTCAATTTCATCTGGCATTATGCAAATAATTTTAGTTAAAAACGATTAGAACATGATTATTATCCTGGAATTGACATGGAACTTCATATCAGCAATTATTTTGTGAATTGGGTACACATGATTAGTGGAAAGGTTAAGGAAATTAATGACTTCTTTGCCCTTTTCCAGCTTTAACTTCAATCGGAGCTTCCTACTTTAAGCCTATTTCCTTGCTTCTTCCTGCATCCATTTATTATTCCAACTCACGTTTTCATTTCTCGAGTTAAAATCTTCTGCTTATGCCATTAAATTTTCACCATTTGATGGTGTTGCCATTCATGCCTGCTACTATTTTGGATTTTGATATTTCAAAGAGTGGTCTAAAAGGAATATAGTTTTCAAGGATTTTTCACTATTTAATTCCAAATCCCACCAATTTCTGAAAACCAGCCACTTTTGGGAAACTATTGAAGACATGCTTAAATGTGCAAAGACCAAGGAAACCACAGAAGATACAGACAGAAACCAAGCAAACTGCCATAAATGTTTTTGCCAACTCTATTTTTAAACAATTTAGAGCAAAGCTTAACTTTAAACATTTATTCACTTTTCTGCTAAGACAATGCTGCACACCTCAACTATTTCCCAGAACAAAGCATTCCATAATCTAACAGTTTTGCATAAAAAGATTTCTTCAAAACTTGCACTTCACTTTTTTTTATTGACAATTTTAAATCACCGACACTTTACCTCTGTTGCTCAAGCTAGAAGAAATTATTTTCCTCTGTTCTCCAAACCCTAGAGGATTGATCTTAATACTGGACTTTTTAAAAAATTACTTACAAAGCCGAAACTCCACCTTACAATGAGCTCAAAACTGGCCCAGTCATTCCAGTTTTCAGATAATTATGGCTGAATTTTTATTGATTTTCAATGCACCTGTATATATCATAGACAGTGTTCTTTCATTTGCTGAATGAGCAGCTATGGTATGATAAACAATTCATTTGGTTTTAATTCCTTTTAAATAAAGAGGTAAGAAGGTTTCAGACAACTATGGAACAAACAGTGCTCTGATGCAAGTCCAGTTACACATCACTTCAGACCAGAATTAATGTAGAGAATTGGGGTTCAATTAGACAGTGGCTGGAGTAACCCAAATCCTAAATCTGATGCAACCTTTCAGACTTCAATTCATCTGAAAGTTTATCTAAAAGTTCAGGGTATAAGAAGACAGTTTATGCATTCAATTGAACTGCCTTAGAACAGAAATCTACCTCTGCCAACTGTGGGCAAGAATGGGGATTTATCAAAAATCCATTTGTGAATTCAGAAATTCACAATAAGCACACTTAAGTCTCTCATTAGGCAACATCTTCATTATTCTGGAAACAGAAAACAGTTAAATTTAAAAAAAGGATATTTCCCTGTGGTAAACTTGTCCATCTGCATTACAGTCATAATTTGATTGTTTTGAAATCTTAATAAAAGCATGCTGCAGGATATCCAAATATGAAAATTTTGGGTTGCAAAGTTGTTGCAATTTTTACTGCTCAGGAGACAGCTTTCCTTACTTATATGCCAGGAGCACTCTTCTATTAAGCATAACTATTAAAGGGAGGCCATAATGTCTATGGGTTGCTCTTTGTTTCTTTTATTAATTGGATATCTGTTGCCATTTGCATATTTATACTGCAAACTACTAAATCTTCTACCGGGTTTATTATCTTTTCCACATGCCAATTACTTGTGTTATTAGGTAATGATGAATATTTAATAATTTTGTATAATGCATTCCAATGAGACCCTTTCTTCTGAGCTGCCTTTATTTAGCATTTGAGCTTTCACTTTACTGAGGTGATTCTAGTAACCTCAGGATCTATATTAAAGGGTGATGAAGTAATACTCAGCATAAACAGGCCCTTTGGCCCACTGAGTCTGCACTAACCATCATGTACCCACTTACACTAATCCTTTATTAATCCCATTTTAGTCTCCTGACATTCCCCTCAACTCTCACCCAGATTCCACCACACCTAGGGGGATTTTACAGAGGGCAAATAACCATAAATTCTGTACTTCATCTTTCTAACTATATTATAATGGGGATCATACTGTTACAATTTAAAAGCTGATTTTTGTTGCCATATGTTGATCAAGAATTTTTCAGCTTTTTGCTGTTGAAACACTGGCAAGATCAATGTATTTGGCCAAAGATTACTCAAGCACGCAACTTTTGAAAGCTTATGATTGCTCCTTTATTAACTAAAGAATTGTGAATGACCTTAAACTGTGATAAGTGGAAGTCCCTAACCTTATTGTCCACAAGGTGATGCCAGAGTCATATTATCTGCTGACCATCTTCTTCATTTGGGAGGTGTCATTGGCTAATCTTCTTACACCTCATTAGATGCTAATTAAATTTTGTAAAGATTGAATCAGCATTTAATTTAGCAACTGTGGCAAAGTAAATGTCTGATTTTGATTGATATCTTTGTGCCCGAGACTCCACCTTGAAACCTTAAAAATTCAATTTTTTCATTGATCTTGATTGATTGTAAACAGTTTTTTTTAATGAAAAGTAAAAAGAAAGCTAATCAGATTGTTGGCCCATGTACTTTAATGTCCTATTTTGGTCTGTACTCTGGTTGCAAACTGGATGGATACCCTATAAGGTTAACTTCTCACATGAATTAATTCTTTTCTGGATTCATGGTCAAAATTTCTCAAAGAGACGTGCTAATGGTTTGAAATTTCTGTTACTTAACAAAATTTTTTTTTATTTGAAAAAAGTTAATCTGCCCAGTGTGCCAATTTATTTTTGCTTCTGCATTAACTAATTAAATTTATAAAGTACAGGCCATCTTTGGGTAATGAATGGGTTCCATTTATCCAGAACTTTGACCATAAGTTGGAAAATACACAGAAATCACTCAATATGGTAATCATACCTCCACAGTATGGTAATGAATGGCATCAAGAGCACAAAAGAGTGATAAGAAAGAACAATAATTAAAAGTGGAGAGAGAGGAAACGAGTTCCGCTGTTTGTATGAACGAACATAGGTACATACGATGGACGTTAGAATTTAATAATATTATAGGAGCTCATTCGTATGTAGTGTCCATAAGTTGAGCATTCATAACACAGGAACAGCCTGTATTCAGAATGATCAGTGTAGTATGTGTAGACTTGGCACTTAGTGATAACAGAATTATACTAGTAAAACTCATTATTATAATGGCAGCTGGGGTTCAATATGCCGTCATGTGAAATTTGACAGCAAATAACAAAGGGTAATACAAGATAAATTTCTTATCTATATTAAAATTTTGTGGTCACCTTATGAAAAGTATGTTTAATAAACATTTTCAAGTTGAATTCTGATCTTTAGTGTAATTTTGAGATCAGAATATTGATTTCCCTGATGTTTTGAAGCAGATGTTCATGTGTTTAGGAGGTCACAAGCGACCTAATCATTTCTTCCCATCATGTTGAGAATTACCATTATTCAGTCTGCAAAAACAGATTCTTTCTAGGGTTAGCTTCCTTGCAAGTCAACTAGGACGTGAAACAATAACAGCTGAACTCTTCTACTTTCTCAGTCTAAAGACTGAGATTGAATGTGAAGTGAATTCCACAGTTGAAGCAATTCAAGCAGCCGGGTGCAGTTTTTCTGGGACAGATTTCTCAGCCTGAGAGCAGTCTGTGCGACTACTTCCTCTTGGGAATAACGCATGGGGATTGTCAGAACATTTGCCCCACTATCTGCTGATTCACACACTGGTGTTTGTGGGAAGTTCGTGTGTAAATTGGATGCCTTTTTTTTGTTACCACAATGATTGCACTCCAGTGACTAAAAACATGTTGAAAGGCGACATATAAAGGCACGTCTAATTTATTTGCACTCTGGACAGCAAAGGGCTGGGTTGGGCAGTTGGGGGACAGAAATCGTTCAACAAAGTGTAGACAGATACATTTGAAATTGCAAATGACACATTACACCTGGCAATATCCCCAGTGAATGTTGGCCTCTGTGCCATCGCCACAGCTGCAATAACCTTGTATAACTGCATCCAATTGCGCCCTTATTCTGCCCCAAAACCATCCTGATGGCCTTTTGACAGATTGTATGCTGAAGGCCTTTTCAACTGTTTCTAAATGTCTCTTATGATTGGAGATATTTTAAAACAGTTTAGACTGATTAAAAGGATTTTTAAAAAAAATCAAAAATAAACTGACCTGGTCATGTTGGGATCATGCAGATAGATGGTGATAGTGCATAGGTTCTCAATGGCAGTTCCTTCAACCCCCACCACCACCCATCACCCCACTCTGCTCTCTGCTCACTTTAGTTAGCTTCATGAGATGTTCCTGGACATTGTATATTGGCTGGATGCAGACTGGTTCTCACATGGAGAACACTTTTCCCCTCTGGGTCCTTGCCCGGCCCAGCCAGGCTCAAAAACTCCAGGATACTTGTCCAATCCTGAGGTAGTGAGTAGGGAAGTTGAGGCCTGGAGAATTCTGGATAATTCAGAGGAAAGGGAAGCTAGCTAAAGAAAACCAGTCTGGGGAGGTAGAATTGGTTTAGACTTCAACACACTCAACTACAATTGAGCCTTAAATACGTCTGAGTTGATTAAACTGTTTACAGCCCACATACCTCAGCTTCTATGCTGCACACTCTTTGAGCTGCAGTTGGAGTGCATGAGGTGGGAGAATGCAGGATGCTACACTGCTGTACTACAATACGTTACAATGCAAATTATTTTTTTAACCAAGCACCAGCATTACGCAGAAATGGCTGTTGGTATTGGTTTATTATTGTCACTTGTTCCGAGGTACAATAAAAAGCTTGTCTTACAAACCGATCATACAGGTCCAATTCATTACACAGGAACCCAAGTTCCCTTGTGAACATTCTGACAGTTATGGGAAGGTTGGGCCATACGTGAGGCGGAATGTTGACCCCAACATTTGTCTTTTCCCTAGGCTGAGATTTCTGAAATCGCAGCTGATTTGGGAATGTGGCTTGTGTTCATTGAATAAAATGGGGGAATAACATAAACCTTGCCTGCCTGAAGTTGGTGACAGGTGTCCTATTGTTCCTCCTTTTTACTAGATTTATTTATAAACTTGTCTAGTAGATGCAGAAATTGACTGCTGATGCACCTGTAATGCTGAATTCTGTCATTTGCACCAACAGATTGTTTTTAGTATTTTCGTTCTGTGTTCTGATCTATGAATGGGGACCAATATTCTTATAGGCACAAGTGTACTGTTTGCACTTATTGTACCATGTTAGTCAATAGAGCAGTATATTCTTCAAAGAAAACACACATTGTATCACTCAGCAACACGTGGTCTTGGAGCCAGAAAATAAACACACACAAGTCTCATAAATCTTATACTGCAGTTAAGAAACAGAACTCTGGGAACAACAAGATGTAATGATCTGAATTTTTTAAATCTGGTTAAAGGCTGGTTGGGAAAACTAGAAAAGGTGGCAAGAGAGAATCTTTTACTGCAGGTTAAATAACATTAAGCTTTCTTTTGGCAGAGTAAGTAATGTCAGCTCACTTTTTATGTTGTCATATTGATTGTCAGGGCAAGCTTGAGGGGCCGGAGGGCTAACTCCTGTTCCTACTTTCTTGTGTTCTGCTGTTCACTGGGGTTCTGCTGCAGAGGATCCACCCGAGCACTTCAGTGGGGCAAAGAAAAGGCTGAAGGGCATGCACAGTGAGGCGAATAGTGGACTGGCAGACTTGCCACATCAAGGAGCATGATGGGATCCATTACCAACTTGCCACATCGGCTGAGAGCTTGGAGTGATGAACTTCAGAAGGGCAGTGTGGGGTTAAGTCAGCATTGCAATTGAGAAGAGGGTACCCATTTAGAACAGAAATTTCTTTAGCCAGAGTGTTGTGTATTTGTGGACTTTGATGCTATATACAGCTGTGGAAGCCCGATCATTGGGGGTGTTTAAGGAGGAGATTGATAGGTATCTAATTAGTCAGGGTATCAAGCGATATGGGGAAAAGGCCAGAAATTGGGGTTAGATGGGAATAGTTTAGCTCATGGTGAAGTAGCGGAGTAGACTCGATGGGCTAAATGGCCTACTTCTGCTCCTTTGTCTTGTGATCTTGTGATGTCATGATCTGCCTATCCTGCATGCTTCTGGTGCCTGCATGCTTCTGGTGGGAGTTGGTCTTGGGGATATATTTGCGCAGATAATGTGATTGAGCAAGCAGAATCTAAACAGAAGTTGGAGGAAATGGTTAGTAATCAAGGGACATTGATTAGTTACGTTTTATGGGGATTCAGAATATAAGTGTGGTGATATGTGAAAATAAACACCGTTTACACCAAATAACATTGAGTTTTGCATGTAGAAAATATCCCCCTGAGGCTGCAGTTCTCTATGTATTCTATAAAAGGTTAAACACAGATTAAGACTACTTTGCAGAATTCGATGAATTCTGTTTGCTGACTACTTTGCTGTTTGCTGTGTGAATTTTGTGACAGCACTGGACTCTGTTGGGTCCCTCCACGTTCTGGACTGTCTGGATCCTGTCCTGTGTTATGAGCTGACCACTGTCATTGTGAGCACTGGGGCCACAGACTGCAGCGGTGGTGTACAGAGCAGAGATGCTGCAGCCTTTCATGTTGCTGCCTGTATGCAAAAGTACAACATGTGAAAATCAAAATGGGGAATTCCAAGCAAATAATTGAGGTCCCAGCAGGACCTTTTAAATCATGGCTCTCAACTTGCTGTAAGGTTTGTTCCTTATGTCACTATGAGGGGAAAAAGGAAGGTTGTAGGTTGCACCCTTTAGATCCAGTTTCTTCCTAGGACAGAAAAGCATGCCATTCATGTTGATGATGTCATCATGTGAATTGCAGCAGGATGTGCCTGGTCCGTTTTCCTGATGGTCAGGATTTCAGTATAAAATGGTGCAAACAATTCTAAAATGCAGAAAACATTTACCATAGAACAATACAGCACAATACAGGCCCTTTGGCCCACCGTGCCATCAAACCACACCTCACACTATCTAACCCTTTCCTCCTGCATATCCCTCTATCCTACATTCCTCCATATGCCTATCCAACAATCTCTTGAACCTGTC
>JARFYF010000063.1:27893276-27903759 GCA_030265395.1 Rhina ancylostomus | reverse complement strand
TACTACCATCGGGGAGGAGGTACAGGAGCCTGAAGACCCACAGTCAATATTTCAGGAACAGCTTCTTCCCCTCCGCCTTCAGATTTCTGAACGGTCCATGAACAGTACCTCATTATTCCTCTTTTGCACTATTTATTTATTTTTGTAACTTAAAGTAATGTCTTTGTGTCTCACACTGTTCTGCTGCCACAAAACCATAAATTTCGTGTCATATGTCAGTGATAATAAACCTGATTCTGATTCTGAGAATGGCAGCAATTGAGTTTGGGATCTGGTGACTGGAGGAAAATTCAACATTGCCTGGAAGGATGGGACATCATTGAATGGATATTACATCCTTCCCTATAAATACTTCAGCATTCTGGAGCACACAAAGAAAATATCAGGCAAATCCAGGATTTCTGCTGGATCTATGTTTTTAGGAGAGAGCAGCCTAGAGGTCAGAGGTTGAGGGAGAGCCAGGTAGTGAGGTTAGATCAGTATCTCATTTTATGTTTGAATCAGGGTTTGGACGAAGGAGGTAGGTCATTCCAGGAGCTGGTGGGCAATTGGAGTCATGGTTTGGGATTCAGTTAATGGACTGGGGAGGGAGACCAATCAGGACAATTGTGAAGGTTAGTGTCAGTGGTGACTGGGGAGTTGGGAGTGAGGTTGGTTGAGGGGAGAGTTGGTCCTGTGACCAGTCTGGGGCTTGAAGGAAAGGAGGTAAGTAAGGGAGCTGAGTGGAGTGGAGTTCCCGGACCTGATTGTGATGTGCTTAGAGAGCAGTACAAGTTCAAATATAATTGTTCTGAGGGAGCTTAGTGACAGGCACACTTTAGAATAACATGATCATGTTTCTTGGCAGTAACCTGAGGGAGCATTGCATGGGGATTGATGTCATTCCATGCATGTCTGATACCAAAAACGTGCCACTGTGCAAATGTGACTTATGACCAGAAAAGCTGGTTGAATGTCCAAAGTGGTGCATTCCAATCCAGGTTCCATCTTCGTACACATAGAACTGAGAAAAATCACCACTACGCATATGAATTTCTCGGTAGAGATATTTTAATAAGTTAATAAATCATAATATTGATGTAATCTCGCAGTGATATTTAAGCAGAGTGTTTTCAGGTCTTAACATATTTAAGGCTTCTAATATTTCAAGGTCTTATGAGGAAGACCATTGTTTTCTGATTTCCATGGAAAAGTGCACACCATCAAAAAATACAATTGCAAATTACAAGTGAGCATTCAGGGATTCTATGTGATTTAAACTGACTGACTTATTTAGCCTAATAATTCCTGTATCTTAACTGAGCCCTGTGGTTTTGGCTGCTTTTATTTGCCATTTCTTGGGTGGAGTGTTTACTATGAGATTGAGACCTTGTGATATATAAGAGAGCAAAATACTGGGAAAATCAAAAATGTTGACAATTCTCAGCAAGTTTACACTGTAATGGTAATTGACCCAGCACAACTATTTGGGACTGCATATTTTTAAATTTCACAATTCACAATCCCAACTGACCATAATCAATTTACAACTTAATCACTTGTGTGTTTGATGACCCATAGAATTTAAAATATAATTGTTTCACACTAATGACCTCTGTTTTTTAGTGGAGTGCACCCTGCATGATTCTTTAGTGGAGTGCACCCTGCACTGTAAATCTCCAGCATTAATTTGACATCTGAATGTAATTCATTATTGTTGCAAATTATCAACAGGATTAGGAAAAATGTTATTAACAAAGGTAGCATTGGGACTACATGCATTGCTTATGGATAGAAATTGGATCATTTCTAAGTCAATAACACCAGGAGTACATCATGTTGAAAGTAGTGAATCATACAATTTAAAGTGTTCCTGCTGGGACATTGTTTTTGTATTTTATAACTACCATCCCCATCACATCACCACAGTCATAGAGACTGTGAGTTGGTGGTTCGTGGAAGCACAAAACATGCTGGAGGTCAGATGCAGGCATTTTGCATCAAAATCACCATTATAAGCACCCTTCAGCTTTACATCAGTGTAGCCGGCTATCCAGCATGGCCTCATTCATGTCAATGAGGTCATCGACTCTCATTAAAATGGTTAGTTCAGCTTAGTTTTTTATTTGTTTTATTTTATTTCACTGTATATTTGTATTTTAATTAATTAATGATAGTTTAATGTGTTTTAATGCATTATTTTAAATTTATTTTGAAAATTATTTAACTCAGCTGTCTTTAAATGTTTCTGGATTTAGAGTGCTTAGAAAATTATGATGTGTGAAATGTCACATGGGGGTGGTTAGAAGATCATAATTGGGTATTAATATTATGTACAGATGATGATGATGATGAATGGGAATGATATTGGGCATGAAAATGGCGTTTGCAAAATAGGATTGATCTGATGAAAGTTACTTTATTTATTTTGTTTTGCTTTTGGAAAGTCATTTAAGGATCTGTACTATTTTAATGTTTCAATCTGCGGTGTTAGACATTTGTCTTCTTTAATACCTGCCTCCCCTGAAGCTGTAACACAATTCTTTTTACTCACTTGTGCTCTGGATATAATTGGCAAGGCTGGTATTTGGTGCCCATTCCTGAGTCTACTCCAGGGGGCAGCTATGGGGCACATTTTGGTGTGTGACTGAAGTCACGCAATGTTTAGAATGCAGCTAAATTTCCACAACAAAATGTTTGCTGTGGCTCAGTTGGTAGCACTCTGTCATCTGAGTCCTGGCCTGTGGCTTCAGAGGCTCATACTATAAGGCTTGAGCACAATCTAAGCTGACACTCCAGTGCAATTCTGGGGAGTTCTGCATTGTCGGAACTACTACATTTCAGGTGAGACATTAAGGCCAATGACTCAAGTGGTCATAAAATATTTCATGTCAAAGGACCGTAGGTTTATCCATGGTGTATCAGCCAAAGTTTATCCTGATTCAACATTACTAAACAGAATAGATTATCTAGCTATTATTGTAGTTACGAAGGCTTACCGTGCACAAATTGTTGGCACAGTTTCCAACCATCAAAAACGGAAAATTCACTGATGGTAAACCATTTGGAAGGTCATAAGGCAAATAGAAATGCATTTTTTCTTTTATTTTAATTATTTTGTCACTTTTTTACTTCTACTATCTTTTATTTAAAGTGAATTCAAATGTTGAGCTCACATGATTTTTGAACTGATGATCTTCTGGATTATTTATTGAAGCCCTCCAGTCTACAACATAACCAATGCACAGCCACACTGTTCATTTACAATGAAGTAAAATAACTTGTACTCGTCAAAACTTTGATCAAAACGTTCAACTTTACCAGTGGCAGAAAATGGAAAGGAAAATGGGCCATTAAGTCTGATGTTGCCCCCCTACAAATTCGACAATTCTACCTTAGATTCCAAGAATATTGATTTCTTTGTAGATCTACAGCTGACCTTTGCGATTTGAATGCAGTCAGCAGCAGTTGTCAGTTGGGTTTATAAATCTTTCCATGGGTAAATGGCTGGAAGCTTGATCCTCACCACCTGTCAAGTGTCTGCAGAAGTGTGTAGTTTTCAGCCTGGTGATGAATTCCAGTCCATGAATCCAATTATAGAATGATACAGCACCTAAGGAGGCTGTTCAGCTCATTGTGCTTGGGCTGGCCCTTTGGTAGAGTACCCAATTAATCCCACTTACCTATTTTCTTTGCCATAGGCATGACATTTTTTCCATTTAACCAGTTCTCCTCTGAATGTTACAATGAAATCTGTTTCCATCACTCGCTAAGATCATGCATTCAAGGTAGTTCAAGTTCAAGTTTATTGTTATGAACATATATCTCAGGGTATAAATGCCATGAAAATTAGCTCTTTGCAACAGCAGCACAGTACAAATATAAATTACATAAACAAATTAATACAAATTATACAGAACTTACAACAACTTGCTGTGTAAAATAAAAGCTTATTTGTGTCATCTCTAATTTTTTTTGCCAATCACCTTCAATCTGTGACCTTAGATTTCCACCTCTAGCCTCCCACACAGTGAATATGAAAAGCACGTTTACACTTTGATTATCTTTTACATGTTCTGGACAACTCAAAATCACCTAGTTGCTTTCATTTTGAGTAAATGCAACAGCCAGTGTGTGCACAGCAAAGTTTCAACAGGTAATCTGCATTTTAATGTTGATGAGGACATCCAATTTACCAGGGCAATTAGCAAGCAAACTCTTAAATTCTTATCTGAATTTCGTGATGTGATCATCAGCTCAACAGACCAGTTTAATCACTCCTCTAAAAGATAGTACTCTGTTAGCACTGCAGTACAGGGCCAGAAAAACTCAAGGCTTCAAATACTGAAAACCAGGCTTGAACTCATAGCCTGCTCAGTCATATTAATATTTGCAATGGATACACTGAACAGACACTCAGAAGCTGCAATTCCAATTAAGTCTTTCAGAAAGGTAGGAGTTAAATTGGACTAAAGCAAAAGACCGAGATAAGCAAAAGCACTCCAGGACAAAATGGTCCCAGTGCTGTTGGAACCGTGTGGAATGTGGCAGGCAGCAGGCCAGAGACAAACAGAAGAGGGATGTAGTCAATAAATATCCTGGTGTTTGGCTTGCTTATTCCCGAAGACCAAGATGTACTTATGCAGATCCTTCCATTAGGCAATTCATTAAGAGCGTTCTATAACAAGGTAAACTGTGCATAGTGCGAAATCCCATATCTCATTCTGTGAATTCTTAAATCTATAGATTAGTTATTCCCCAATTTCTTTTTCTATGGAATTTTAAAAAAAATGAATTTTAAAAAAGTTAAAAACAATGGTGCATCATTGCTAGATTTGCAAGTACTGAGAAAGTAAAATGTTCCTATTTTGACATCCAGTGTCAATGTGAGGTGAGGCCTAACAGGAGTGGAGAATAAAGCCTTCTCCACTTAGTCCATATTCAGCTGTCAACATCATCACAAGTATCTTTCCTAAACCAAGAATTTAATACAATCCCTGGGGAATGTTTTCTATTACATTTATAGAGTCATGCATGATTATGTCAGATTTTTACCTGTTGGAAAGAGAATGCAATGAAGATTTCTGCAGTTATTTTTAAAATTTTAATATTTAGCAAGGAGTTATTGATGGAAGAACACACTTTACAGCACCACTTAACAAAAAAAGGACAAATTGGAGAAATGTGCTCATCACATTTCTTTAATCAAGAAATTTTAATTTAAACATTGCTCAGTTTGCAACAGTAGCAGTTACCTGTAGAGTAGTGACTTTGGATTGCTGTTGCCAAGTAAGTCATCTTAGAAGGTTAATGGCTTGTTTCTCCACCAACTCAGCAGGGAGTAAAGCCATCTATTTTATCACTGTACAGCTGGAACATAGGTGAAGAACACATAACTTATCAGCAAAGCATTTGAACAGACTTTCAGAAACTTTAGGCATGGACAAAATTGAAATTGTGTGGATTTGTACCTTGTTATATTGAGGTCATATCTAGTGTCAACCTATTAGGCAGGTGAACAGATGCAGCTTTCCCTATTGCTGTTGATTTTTTTCCCCACAACCATTTATAATTATTGTCATGAACTGGAAACTTTCAGGGTACAAAAGGATCAATTTTCACCAGCTGATTTTGAATTCAGCAGGAAATATAGAAAAAAGTTGTTGTAGTAATGATATTCAGGCTGTGAGTATCTTCAGTATTCTTTATTATGATATAACACATTAAATAAGCAGAGCTTCGATCAACTCTTACTATTATTATAACTTTATCAGTGACCTATATTGTGTTCAAATGAGTCTCTAGATACATTTGGTGCAAAAGTGATTGACGTGCCTTCTGACTGGTGGACCTCTGGCTTGGCATTCCTCCTTTCTCCTCTGGGATCTGGGTATTATTGTGGCATATCTATATTGGGTGGGGGGGGGGGATTTATCTCCCTGTTGGCCTTGGGTGGGACATGAAACCTTTTTTTGACAGACTTCACTCAGGTTGTGACTGCTTTAGATAACCAGCCCAAAGGTACTCTCATTTTTGCATGAATTGGCACTTTCCAATTCAAGCAAAAATGGCAGCCTTCCCTCCAGAAAATAAAACAAAACTGCACATGCTTGAAATCTGAAATAAAAACAAAGTGCTGGAAACACTCATCAGGTCATGCAGCATTTGTGGAAAGAGAAGCAGAGTTAATATTTCAGGTTTTTTATTGTTTTTTCCCTTTTATTTTTTTTCTCTCTCTAATTCCTTCAATAATCTATTAAACAGATGGCTCCAAAAGCATTGTAGTCACTTTAGCAACCATAGCTTCATCTGAGCTGTTACTTTCCCATTGTTCTATCCATCCTGCCCCTCACCCAATTTAAAACTAACTTGTTTTCTCACTTTTGTAGTCCTGATGAAGGGTCTTTAAGTGTTTCCAGCATTTTTTGTTTTTAAACTTGCCTCCTACCAAACAGCTGATGTAGAGAAGGGAGATGTCATGTTGCTGCAGGAGGAGGATCCTTCTGAAGTTCTGACTAAAATTTTTGAAAAGGAAAAATTAGAGTCGTAGTCCAAGTCATACTGGTCTACACCTGACTTTGATGTTCACGGTTGAAAGTGCAACATTTTGCAGCACTCGCTACCTTCTCAATTTTGATTTATATAAATTAAAAACCACTTCTGCAAGAATTTAAAATTGTAAAAGATAATAATATGTCTAGTGCAAATCCTCATTCAACTTCATTTCCCAATGGCGTCCAGAAATGGATATATTCAATTGTGGGTGCATGAAATCTGCTGCCAGGGGTGTTGGTAGAGGCAGATACATTAGGGACATTTAAGAGAGTCTTAGATAAGCACATAGATGATAGAAGAATGGAGGGCTATGTAGGAGGGAATGGTTAGATTGATCTTAGAGTAGGTAGAAGGTCGGCACAACATTGTGGGCTGAAGGGCCAGTACTGTGCTGTGTTCACACCAGATGTCAGTACCACTACTGTGACTGTGAATTTCCATTTTCCTTCATTCAATTCCACCTCTCCCTCAGCTGATCTGCTGTTGGAATCCTCATCCATCTCTTTGATACTTGAGCACGCAATGCATCCTTAACAGGCCTCCCATTTTCTAACCTCCATAACCTCAAGGTCATTCAATATGCTGCTGCCCATGCCCCAAGCAGCAGCAAATAAGTTCTTCTTTACCCCTGGACTTACTGACCTAGATTGGCTCCTGATTATGTGGTGGTTCAGTTCTCATCCTTGTCTTCAAATCCCTGCACCATATCACCCCTCCTTTTATCTATAATCTCCTTGACATTGTAATGCTCTGAAATGTCTGTCTTCCTCTTGTTCTGGCTTCCTGGGCATCCCCAAATTCATTCATTTCATCATTGTCATCTGTATCTTCACCTGCTCAGGCTCCAAGCTCTGGAATCCCTTCTTTAAACCTGTCTGGTGAGAAGAAGGCAAGGCGACTACCTATAAAATTCTGTCTCTCTTGTCCCTTGGTTATATTTATGGCCTTGTCCATGGAACTAAATATGTTATTGTTGGGGAACATGGTTGAAAACTCATTTTGACTTTTGGCACTTCAGTAAAATTCAGCCAAACCTTTTGCATTTTAGTTTGGCAGCCATTGAAGTGCAGTTGCAAAATCAAACACAATTGCTTTGCTTTTGTTTTGCAAGTTCGGAGAACTGGGCTGCTGTGATCACTGGGGCTGAATTTTTGTGGTGATTCTTGCCATTGTTTGGGTGAATTTTAGAGAATCTGGAAAATCCCAGTGAACATTGTCAACATTTGGGAAAATTACCCACAGCTAGAACCCCAAAAATAGATGGATCAAACTCTCCCCAACCCCATCCCCTGAACTCTTACCACAACCATCCCACCAACTGACTTTGCAAAATATGTTTCAGCAAGCTTTTTTAGTGTTGTTTTAACTGGTATCTTAGAGCTTGTCTAAGTTTGGCTAATTCTCTCATTCTACTTTGCACATCTGCAATAATATTATGTCTTTTGAGAATTGAGGACTGGAGTGAGCTGAGTCCCAACTGGTACCAGTGAATAAATTAAACTCTTCAATTGAGATGCAAATGAATGGTATACAGCTGGATATCAATAAACTACTTTCTCCCAATTCGGGTCTAACTGGTAAAAGGATTGAGCTTTGTGAAAATTGTACAGATTTTATTTAAATATCTTTATGCTGTAGACTTCAGCATAAGGATGGGCTGATGAACTTTTGTGTGTAAAAAGAAAAAAAAAGTGTTGCTTAGTTGCATAACATTTTTTTACTGTGTGGCAGGCTAAACAAGCAGATAAGGTATTTTTAAAAAAATCTGAAGGACAGGGTCATTGGAGGACACAAAGATAGCTGCTGCTACTGGGTGCTGTCTTACAGGGTTCAGGGCAATTACACTGAGACAGTGCAAGAGATGAGAATGAAAATAATGGCACAAATTGATAGGGCATCTTTAATGTGGAAAAATGTCCCAAGGTGTTTCACAAAGCAAAATCAGTCAAAAATGTATGCAGAACCGAAGATATTGCAAAGGAGATCATTAGACATTACTTGCTTCTTACTGCTTGCTACATATCTGACTTGTGTATTTTCTGCAGACTTTAAATGAAATATAGAAGAGCATAACCCTAATCCTAATCTTAACCCTAAGGGAGAGAATTCCGAAGTTTGAATATTGAATTTAATGCGTTCGGATAATCAGCTTCTTTTGAAGTTGGAGCCTGAATGAGTGAAAGGATAGGCACTGACTGAGGGGTGAAGAGATTGGGAAATGTACAAGAGGCCAAAGTTGAAGGAATGGAAAAATACTTTTATATTATAAAACTCCTTCAAGTTGTGATAACTAATTGGTATAGATTCTCCCACTGCTATGAACTGAATGTCACAACTGGTTCATGGAGAACAATTAATATTAATCTTCAAAAGCTTTATGGTAACATTCCAAATTAGGCAAAATTGTACAGATGAACCTAATTGGCATTAAATCTTCATACTGGAATACAGACTTTAATCGTTTGGGAATTTTGTATCTTAAAATGCTTTTGGCATTTTTACAAAACTTACTTCAGCAGCTGTGGAATAACTTTTGCAAATCTCAGTGGTGCCAAATTAAAATTTACTGCTGTTGGTTGCAGCCAAGTAAATTATGTTGTCCCATAATCCTCTAGGTTATCCCTAAGGATGTAGTTGGATTTAATGAATTTTGTTAAGTTCAACATCTGGTTCAGATATTCTAACTTGTTACGATCTGCATTGATTAACAATCATCCTTCAATAGTTAGTCTTCTGTCATATATGTTCCTTCCTTAATGCATTTCCTCCTTATTCCAATAGCAGGCAATGAAACAGCAGAAAGCAGGTTTAGCAGCAGATTCACCATTAATATACTGCTAAAATATGAGCGGTATTAATATGCAGCAAACACTTGGGACATGTTGAAATCGTAGTCCATTTGTTTTATCTGTCAGATAATTATAAAAATGGTTACCTGTTGCAATCACTATTAGTTACTAACACAAATATTTTTGAAAGCTTTAAATATATAATAAATCCCACATTTCAGGGAAATTCATGTGATGTCCAGACCAAGATTTATCCCTCAATCAGCATTATTACATCAGATTATCAGGTTATTTATATCATTGCTTTTATGTGGGATTGGACTGTTGTGCACATTGGATGCAATGGTGACAATGCTCCAAAAGATAGTCATTGGCTGTGAACTTTTTTCAGATGTTCTGAGCCACGAAACAAGTGATATAAATTCAGATTCATTCCTTTTGTTGTATTGTACGTCAAAGAAGGAAATGACCAAATGTGACAGCCTCTGAAGGCAGATTAAAATCCTAAACAGTAATTAATTGTTGACACATAACAGTAAATCTTGATTTCGTACAAATGGTATAAAATGGATGATAACAAGTTAGGGAAATAGACAAAAATACTTAGATTATTCCTTTGGACCTATATCTAATTTAGTGAGGAGTGGACCTTGAATTAGGTTACAGTAAGTTTGTGTTTTTCAATGGTTGAAGGGCAAAAAAGCATGTTTGGCATTTCTCCCAATTTTTATTTTATGGACATTGTAGGTAACTACACTGTGACATAGTGAACTATGACTAACTATATTAATAAAACAGATTATGTTGACTTCTATAGAAAATCCCATTTATTTTTCTTACTGTATCACACATTTTCATTGCCTGTGGTGACTGGAAACAATTGAAAAGGTACTTGGGTGACCTCTTCCCAACCAGTGTATCTGGTCTTAAGGATTTATGATTCAATCCTGCACACTTGGAGCCCTGTGAACTGCTTTGCCCTCTTTATTTCAGGTGTATGTACTTGCATTGGAAGCAATTCAGAGATGATTCATTGGGTTAATTCCTGGGATGAAAGGGTGACCTTATGAGGAAAAATTGCGTAAGTTAGAGTTCAGAAGTGTGAGAGTGATTTTATTGAAACACATAATATTAACTAGAGGGCTTGACTGGGTAGACGT
>JARFYF010000063.1:27711741-27728274 GCA_030265395.1 Rhina ancylostomus | reverse complement strand
ATACCTCAGGTTCTTTAATGTTAGGACTGAGAACAGTTTGCACAGTGATAACGTTTGCCGGAAAATGTTATCAAACAGGTCCAATCTGTCACAAAGGTTAAATGTAAGTTAATAACTCAGTTAAAGAGAAAAGTGACTTGAATAAAATGGTGACTATATTTCTGTGCTGTACTTGTAAAATGACATGCAAATCAGGAATCTTAGCTGAACTTTGTAAAGATAATCTGCAGCCTTTATACAAAATTTGAAGTGAAAATGATGGTGCAAATGGCTTTGAATCCAGAGTAGTTTGGCATTGCTGTCCACTCCTGATATCTAAAGTGGCATATTCTCAATCTCAGTTGGACTGCCAGTTAAAGGAGAGGGCAGGAGGCACAGAGTAATATTGAGACATGTTCACTTGGTGCTGGAAAGAACATTCAAAAACAAATAAATTCAGAGTGCTCATTGATTTTGTTTAGCTTTTCTTTGGAGTCCTCGAATGGAAGTTTGAGTAACAATGTATGTCATACAAGGGGTTCCACAGCAAAGGAAGCAAAAACAAAACATTACAAACAAAGGTAGGTTTGAAGCCTGGGTAGGTTGTAGGCACAGAGTTCATTGGTGAAGCTGCAGCTTGTATCTATGTGATTCAGCAAATGGCCCCCAATTGAAGTTTTAGTTCAGTTCAGTTTTGATTAATTTGAACTTTAAGCCATCCATGCATCTCAAATGGATTCTTTTTAGAAGTTAATCAAGAAAAAGATGCTCATTTGCCAATGTGGCAACTCATCTGTCTGCAGGTAACTTGGTAAGCATTGTTCAACATAAAATGATGTCTCCTTTCTTCTACAAACCTCAGAAAAACTTTGTTTTGTTTCATTTCATTGCTAATATCAGGGCAGTTTTGTGGTTGACTTGGCACTGCCCAAGCTCATTATACAGCTCATCTGTACAGCCAGGATCTAACCCATCTTACCTCAATATTTTCATTACATATATTTTGTGAATGTTTTAATAGGTTGCATGATTTCTTTTATAGAACATGTGGAACATAGAACAGTACAGCACAGGAACAGGCCTTCAGCTCATCATGTCTGCATCAACCATGATGCCAATCTAACTAATCTTAAAAAAAAGAAGTAAACTTCTACACCAAATCAAAAATCAACAATGCACGAATGGTGCCTTGAGGCTTTAAGTGTTGTACTTTAACACAGAATGGAGAATTTTGCACTTGATTAGTTAAAATTGAGTGTATTTAAATAGATACACTACCTGTTTGCCTCTAGTTGGCCTGGGTTTCACATTTGTTTGCAGTTTTCAACGAAAACTAATGCAATTCATTTAGGAGAAATAGAACAGTCATTTAATAGGAAGCAAGATTGGTATTTAAGAATAATTGAAAGGCACATTTCTCATTAAGAGGGTCACATACATCATAAACCACATGAGCAAATCACAACACTTGCATGATTTTGAATCCCCAGAAGAGGTTGTAATTTGAAACCACTCCAAAGGAGCAAATCACTTCTAGCACAATATATTTGTGAATTGCTCATAATTAGAGATTGTACTGGTCCCTGAGAAATACTGGAAATTCTACAAGGCATTTACAACCAAGTTTAGGATTCCCAAGTGAATGCGGAAGTCTAGAATTCACTGGCAGCAAGATGGTGGAGATTTCCTGGATCTGTTCCTATGTTGATCTGCACTGAATTCTTCGAGAGACCTGCAGCAATGCATGAAGTTGCAAAATTTCCTTAGCAGTTACAATGAACAACCTGAACCAGGTTAGACCTGGCATAGAAATAGTCTCTATTCATTTGAATGAGGACAAAAGATAAAGTATAGGGACTCCCTGAGTTACAGAAGACTTACGGAAATCCAACTTTATTCAAATTCTGCCATAAATAAAAAGAATTTTTGAAGGTAGAAAAAAAGATATAATGTTTTGTGGTATTCATTAACAACTGAATATAGTGTATATTCTACTAATTTCATTATAGGTAGTGTTAGGGTGAATATTAAATGAAATGATATAATTATAGGAAGTGTATGTGGAGCAATATGTTATGAGTAGCTAAAGAAAACAGATGTTTCTGATTTACAGAAAAAACAGCTTAAGGATAGTTCTCAAGAACGGAATCCATATGTAATCAGAAGAGCCCCTATACTGGGATTTTGTTATGAATTAAATGGGTTTAGTTAATTTTTTTAAAAATTGATTTTGTGTTTTTGTTTTTAAGTAGTTTAGTTTTTTTCATTTTTAATGTCTATTTTAATTGTTTGATTAATTTTAATAGCTTTAAAATATTTTGAAGCATTTAGAAACATTTAATATTTTTGAAAACTGACAGCTGGAAAATACTGGCACAGTAGCTTAGCTGACTGTCAAAGTTTTTCTCATCCTTTTTATGGCTAGAGCTTTTGTGAATCCTCAGTAGGAGCATTTGAACAGTGACCTGATATGCAAAGTCAGCTCTGCAGTGTGTCGATGATCCAAAAATGCCTGCAAACAGCATAAAGACTTGGGAATCAATTCACTATTTCAATTTGAAACTATAACAGAAATAGCAATTCCAATGGCTAATATATCATTTGAATCATTAATAAACCTGAAAGTGGACATGGTTTCTCTGTATGTTACTGAAATACTGTATCCATTATACTGGTAGTCTGTTTTGTAATAGGGATCAAAGTTAATTAGCTCCAATGCAAAGAAAAACTGTTTTAACATGGAGTCACTGTTTCCTGACTTTTCAATCAACAAATTTCAGTTAATCTTTGTATTTGTCTTTATTATTAGACAGGCACAGAGGTCTGGTTAAGAAGGGAGAGACAAAGCTATTCCTGACAATACACAATATCAGATAGGATGTGAATAAGCTGCCATTGTTGGTTGTGCGGTAATGAGAGGGAAAGGGACAGAAGCAACAAGTGTTAGGTCAAGAGGTAATGCATCGAGGTATTAATGGATACGGAGGAATATGGTCTGTTTTTATTTTTCTAGTTTAGATGCAACAATGATACTGGTCTCGTTACAATTCAAATTCATTATTTTAAGATAATAAGCTGCCACTTTTGTAGATATATATTGAAAGAACTGATGATATTTAAATGATTTATGCCATGTGTCTGGAAACAGATTAAGCCACAAAAGCTGGTGGTAGTTTACATCTAAATTTTGATCATTCTTTTCATTACAACTTATTCGTGACAATGTGATATTTTATATGTGCTAATATGTTTAATTTTTCTGATCTGGTATGTATTGGTATAAAGAAGACAATTATGTCAGACAATTATTCTCAGAGATCTGACTGAAATGATGCTTTGACCTACCTGGGCTGTCAAACTTCAGGATCAGATTTATTATCACTGTCTTATCACATGAAATTTGTTGTCTTGTGGCAGCAGTACAGTGCAATGACATAAAATTAATATAAATTACAAAATAAATAATAGTGCAAAAATAAAAGGAATAATGAGGTTGTGCTTGTGGGTTCATGGATTATTCAGGAATATGGCAATGGAGGGGGAGAAGCTGTTTCTGAATCACTTGAGTGTGGGTCTTCAGGCTCCTGTGCATCCTCCCTGATGATGGTACCAAGAAGAGGGATGCCCAAAGCTCTAAAATTCCATATTCTCTCCACTGTTTACCCGTCATAACTTTGGCCTGAGACTGATGGAGCTCTCCATGAAGGGCAAGGAGTCATTTACACACCCTTTAAGCAAAATGGTGGGTGGTGACTAGAACAGGGAATTTCTAAGGGTAATGTTTGAAAAACTAATCTGTTGGTACTCAGTACTGGCTTGTATTAACATATTGTTCATGTTATCTGTGACTGGTTGCCAACATTGCACATCTTCATTTTGATAAAAGTGAATAACTTTTCTATGATATTCTCAAATAATGATGACCTTTTACTGTGTACTTTGGCATCTTAATAGTGCTCCACAACTCATTGATGTGAGGCTTCAGGGCATAACTACCATTCATTGCTAATTGGCACTAAAGCTATTCATTCCAAAGGGAACGCAAACCTTAAAAGAAATGAAAGAAAGACTTGCATTAACATAACCACCTTTTGTACCTCAAACAACGTTTAAGTTATTGAAATAAAATGATATCTTTGAAGTTGAGTGGTTGTTAAGCATTTCTACAGCTAAAACCATTACTGCTTGTGGAAAAACACAACTTTGTATTGCTGCAGAGTGCTTGAGTGTCAACCTAATTGTGCCATAGAAAGCCAGGAAGATAAAGTAAATTGTCAAACTAATGCACATGGTTCTTCCTTGGTTCACCGTACCGCGGCACAATGCGAAGACTTCATGCAGGAAGTCATAATTTCTATTGCACAGCAATGCTGTAATTCACCTTAATGAATAGGTGGCAATGGGAAAGTTTCTGAATTAATAATTCATTTCAGATTTGCTGATTAAATTAGAGTTTTAATAGTTTTACAAGTTAATCGAATAATGTTAGAAGAGATACAATCTCGATTTGGTTTAAATGATCTTGTTGATTGTGTTATATGGGCTTGCTTGATTTACTTCATAATGAACTGTGTGGGTGGCAAGCTAATCTATACTCAGTGCAATAAACATAACCTAGATAAGCCACTTCTAATAGCAAAGCTGATAAGTAAGAAAAGTCAATATTCTCACTGTAGCAGTTTTAAGGATGAATTTTAAATTGATGTTGTTGGAACTGTTGTCCCAGAACAGACCCCTTGCAATGATAATGACTCCATTAAACCTACTGGCTAAGATTAAAATGTTTTTGATGATGCACTATTCCATGCACGATATATCAAACCACTTACTTTGCTCACAATCTACAGCAAATGCCATGCCCTGAAATGTTTGCTAGGCATCCTGATAATAAACTTATCCTTCATCATCCTGCCACTTGGGAAGGTTGGAACAATAATATGTAAGCTTAATGCATTTGTTTTTCACTCCCAGTTAAAGGAGTAGACCCATGAGCAAATTAGCTGTGAGACATGAATTAAAGTGTCCTGACCAGAACAATGAGGTGTAGTGGTCTGCATCTACCTGCCTGAGATGTTAATGTTCTGTGTATTTCACACAGCAGTGCTGAGTCTCACAGCACTTACTGCACTGCTGCACAGCAAAGAAACTATGCAGAGTGATGAATGGCTTGGGATTACTCATGGCACAAGACTTGATCCACACTGACGTTCACAGAGGGTGGGTGTAGTCACACACATTAAATGCATGTGTTTCTCTCCCCATGTTTTCCTGCACCTCCATGGCAGCTTTATATGCTGTTGTACTGTGGCTGCCGCTGTGAGACTATTGCAGATACAATTGCAATGTTTAAGCAGATACAATTGTAGCATTTTTGCAGATATAATAGTAATATTTAAGAAGCATTTAGACTGGCATGTACACGGAATGGAGGGATGTAAACCTTCTGCAGTTAGGTGGGATTAGTTTGGATTGGCATCATGGTTGGCACCGACATTTTGGGCCAAAAGGCCTATTTCTATGCTGTACTGTTCCATGTTCTATGTTCTTTAAAGCTGAGTCTTACGTTCCATGATTCCTAGTGGCAAAGACATTGCAGCAGCATTCTCTGCAGAAAACTGCTGTTGGGAGCCATGCAGGTCACATCTTAACACAGTCGTCATGGTGAAAACCTCCCTACTGACTTTATTTAATTGCAACTTTGTCCAATTTCATGATAGTTATAGGATCCTTTGATTGGGTGCCAGCATTAAATACTGCACCCTTTTAGCATGCCAAATAAAGAGGAATTCCATTTCCAGGCATACATGTGCAAGTTATTGCATTTCAGAGCTCCCTTTCTTAAGGTGAAATCACAGGAAAAGGTTCTGAATTATAAATCAGAGACAAATCAGAAGAGCAAGGTAGATTAATTTTAAGACTCTGAGGCAACCTGACAACAAAGAAAGTACCTTGTGGAAGTGGGTCTGGCAGATTCAAGTATCTGGTATTCCTGGTGCATTAATTTATGACTACACTTTAACCTGGAGGGATGAGCAAATTAAATGTATTGTTACCTCAACTCGGGTAATCACATCCAAAGCCAGCGACAAGACTACTGTTGGCTATCTAGGTGCCGACAGAAAGCTGATGAATTGCACTAATAAAGGCACTGTGGACTCTAACCTCCTTCATTATATTGCAGATATGGCAGCTGTTGATATCGATCAATATGACATCCACACCATTGCTGATGCACTGAAGCATTACTTACGAGGGTTGCCTTCACCTGTGATTCCACCAGCTATTTACAGTGAGCTAGTCTACACTGCCCAAGGTAAAATGCTTCTAAGCTTTTTATGATTCTATAAATAAAAATCTGTTCTGAAATGTACTGATGAATAATAGCCTGATAAATTGGTGATGCCTTTTGCAAAAGCTTAGTCATTTTTTTCATTTAAGAGTATTGTTTTAGCTATCAAGTTTGCTTGAGAAACATCAAAGGATTTAAAATATTTATTTTTTATATAACTTTGTTTCTTACTGAATGGTTAATTCCTACCCTCAATTGATCATTTACAGGAACCAAGTATTTCGGCATTGGACTAATGTAAGCCCTTAACAGGTTCTGCTTTGATTTATAATATTCATGTTTCTTTCAGAAAATTCTATCTATTATCCAATCAGAACATTGCATAATTTATCTTAATTAACACAGTGGCAAAATGAACAAGTATTCAACTCCAAGTGCTTCGCAACAATTTAGACCAGAAATGTTTAATGTTCATTCCTTGTGAGGACCAAATAAATTGTAGCCAGGTGAGGATCCACAATGAGCTTGATATCCTGAGACTGAAGATGAATGTATGGAGTACCACGGACCGAGAGCATTCAGTTTACCTTGTACATGCCAACTCCTTATCAATTAATCCAATCATTCTGTATACCCCCATTCTAACCCCACAGCTCTGCAGATCATTTTCCCTCCATCTGATTCCCTCCTGACTTGTTTCTGATTAAATCAGCCAAGGCACCTAATTAACTAGCCAATAATATCTCAAGACTTAAAATATCAGGTGAGGACAGGATCAGGCTCCGATGCAATTGTGATGCTACAGCAAAGTTGAATGTCGTGAGGTGTTATCAAGCCCACCTGAAGGATGTTACTGGTATCTACAGAACTGTATACAAGCGTGGGTCAAAGTGTGACGCAAGAGAGAATAAAAAGGCAGAATTGCCAGATTAGCATATCTTTATTTGATCTTCAAATCATCAGGAGCTAATAATAAAAAAAACAAGAGATTATTGTCAGTGGAAGCAAATAGGTGACATTGCACTGCACTAATAAGAAAAAAAGTGCTACTGTGGAATTTTTTTCCTATTGCAGCCAGCTGGCTGTAACCATGCGCCTGTCTTCAATAATAGCTGTCATTTATTAATTAAAATCAAATGTTAGTTCAATGTTGATACTAAAAATAATGTACTGTTGTACCTTCATAAATTACTAACTATGGCACTTATTTATCACTCTAATCCAATATTTGAGGTACTGATATTTAGTATTATTATTTTTGCAACCTGGAGTCAAAGTCAGGCCAAATCATTTGCGAGCTGACATGCAGAATCTTCATCTTCATAAAATATTACTGAAGTAATAACGATATCAATCAACTCATAAGAATATTATAGATGGTATGTATGTAACTGGATCAGGACAAAATGTTTTGCATTGATCTGAAGGAAAAGCACCGTTGAACCAAATAAATTTAATGAAGCACGCATGCTTAGAAATTGGATTTTAATGGTTTGGATATAGAAAGATAATAAAGCACCAACATGAGGTGCCAAGGCAGGGAAAGATACCTAAGGGACCATTGCCCTGTGTGAGGGGAGCAGTTTGTTGTGGGGGCTTTGGAGAAAGCTTTGTGAGCCTGCCAACATCCGACACAATGACCCGGTGTGAGTTTATGGCACAAGGAGATCACTTCAACCAGGTAGAATCTGGAGTAAACATTCTCAAATAAAAGATACCAACGATTATTCCTCTACTATTCTTGTTTTATGAAAAATAAGTAAATATCTATTACCTATTATTATGAATTTTGCAGTCCAACATTATTTAAATTTATCTTTATTAGTCAGACGTACATCGAAGCACACAGTGAAATGCACCTTTTGCGTAGAGTGTTCTGGGGGCAACCCACAAGTGTCGCCATGCTTCCGGCGCCAGCATAGCATGCCCACAACTTCCTAACTTGTACATCTTTGGAATGTGGGAGGAAACCAGAGCACCCAGAGGAAACCCACGCAGACACATGGGGAGAACGTCCAAACTCCTTACAGACAGTGGCCGGAATTGAACCTGGGTCGCTGGCGCTGTAATAGCGTTATGCTAATTGCTACATTGTTGGAAGTTAGAAGCCCTTGCTCCTTTAATAATATAAGTTCCTGCTTGTGCACAGAATATGTCCTTGAAAGGTGTTCCCACTTCTTCTATTTCATCATTTTTATTTGAATGTATAATTGAAGCTGAATTTAAAGGAAGGGGAGCAATGTAAAGTGTATAGTTCTTCAGTGGAAGGGTGTATCTATAACTTTACTGATTACAGGAATAATAGCACACATATAGTTAGAATTTAGAAACCTTTGTGTTGCTGCTAACTTGGGTACAACAATAAAAGAGAGATTATGAATTTGGTGATTAATCATGCAACAGGAATATTACGTACATCATAAACTTGTCAGCTGAATGCATAACTGATAAAGGAGTTAGATCCAGCTACACAGTGGGCTAGGTTTTATTATAACAATATCCTTCAGTGCTTCTGGTATTGCAAAGAGCAACTTCATTTTTTGGAAAGTAACCCTTAATGCTGGCAGATCAATATTCAAACCCTCCTCATCTGCTTGAGTGGTGGGCTTTTTATAGCACTATTGAAACAAGGCCGTGTAATGACAAAAAAGGAAATAAACCAAATTCGTCACACATTTTTGTGCAAACCAAGACAGTGCTAGTGCGATAAATTTGTCGTTAGAGCAGAAAGCAGTGTAAACAATTTCCAGATCAGGGTGCATCATGCGTGATTTTTGCTGTGCAGAAAATTACAAGAGTATATGTTAAATAGGATCTTGTATTGATTTTTAAAACAAACCCACAGGCTTTCCTTACTCAGATCTGTCTTCCCTGGTCTTGTATAGTGTGTGTTAAATAATTATGTTAATTGTTGCCCTCCTAAATCTTCTCTGATATCCTGTTGAGGTAAGGTCACTAAACATTAAGTGGTGACAATGAAAGCCAGGAGGTATGTAACATTGGAGGTACCTGACACCAGATTCCTGAAACAGCCACTCTGTTCCAAGCTCTGCCATGGGAGAGTACCAGCCAGTTAGATAATAGGACTCAAAGATGTTTTCATAGCTTGAAGAGTGCAACATCCCCACTGACTCCAAGAAACCTCTGGCCCATGACAGCTCGAACTGGAGGAGCATTCAGGGTAGTATTGAGAACCCTGCCATGCATTGGGAGTACACAGAGGCCCTGTATAAGTGGCAATGAATAAATGCAGCTAATGAACATGTAGAAAGTAGAATGCATCAAAAAGGTCCTGAGAATGGCTTGTGCTAAACTGCATGCGTTTTAGTAACTGTACAATTCACATATTTCTGAAATTCAGTGCCATTGAAGTCAGTGGAACTGAATTTTTGAAGTAGTGAAAAAAGTGCAAAGGTTACTGTACAAGCCTGTTTAGCACAAACAATTGCAGATGAATTTCTAACCATCTGGATTGAATCACTTAGGTTGACTAATTTTAGTGAGGTTAATTTGGGGTATTAATGTTGTAAGTTAATACAGAGAAAGAAGTATTTGTCAAGGCTTGTTTTCTCCTGATCAATAGCTGGAAGCTATTTGCTAAAAGACATTGCATATACCAGCTAAGCAATGGAACAGACTAGACAACCAGCTGATTACCCACTACATTTAATAAGATGCCATTTGAAAGAACTACAGATCAATACTGCTACCCGTGGTAACATGCCCAGGGTATAATACCCTTCATAACATTTGTAAGAAGCCTGGTCTGTCACTCAATAAGACCGCAGAGAGACTTCTAATCAGTTTCCCTGACTATTCCCAAATGCCTTGTTCCCTAAGTGGCCAAGAATTTACATATCACCATCTTGACTATGTTATAATGACCAAGCATCCGTGACCCTGTAGGCAAAGAATCCCAAAGATTCACAGTGTCCTGAGTGAAGAAATGTCTCCTCATCTTGGCAGTAAATGGCCTGTCCCTTATTCTAAATTCATAGGTTCTTAAGGCTCTGGAAAATACTTATCAGCATCTACCTTGACAAGGGCACTAAGACTTGTATACATTTCAAAGGGATCTACTCTCTTCTAAACTCCAAAGAATATAGTTTCTCTTAATAGGGAACCCTTTCACCATGGGAAGCCAATATATTCTGCCATAAGCAAGGAGGCCAAAAGCGTGCTCTCTCCAAAGCCCACCTTAGGAAAACAGCCTTACTCTCATATTCCAAGACTCCTTGCAGCATATTCCTGGTAATAAAGGCATGCATATTGCTTTCAGGGGAAATGCCTGTCAGGATAAGAAAGGGAATGCACGATTGTTACTAGCTTTTCCATGTACTTACAAAAGAATAGCAAACAAAGCACAACATAAAAAAAGGTCTACTTGAACATTGAACAATAAATGTTGACTTGTATTTCTTGTAGCTTTTCAGTTTATTCATTTTACAAAATGAGGATGTCACTGTTAAAACTAACATTTATTGTCCCATCATCAATTGCAATTGAGACAGTGGTGCTGGTAAGCTGCCTTCTTGAACTGCTACTGCCCTTCTGGTAAGGGTACCCCATAGGCTGTTAGATAGGGATATCTAGGACCTAGACCCAACAATGACGAAGGAACAGAAAGGTGATGGTAATTTGGAGTGAACCCTACAGCTAGTGTTGTTCCTCTGTGCCTGCTACCTTTGTCTATCTAGGTGGGTTTGGGAAATGGTACAGATTAGCCCGGGTAAGTTACTGCAGTTTCTTTTTTCTGCAGTTTATTAAGATTAAGTAATGATATAAAAATATTTAAAAACCTACAGTGCAAAAAGTCAATTCTGACCACTAAAGTACACGAGCCAAAATCCATGTATGATTATTCCATCATAGACTAGCTAGCCTACACCATTTATTGATCTTCTACTTCAACAAATAATACTTGGCTTCACTAGCCTCCCCTGCAAAAATAATGACACCGTTAATCTTCTCTAAAACCTTCAATCCTGCTTCACTATCGATCCACTTCCATTTTAAAGATGCCAATTGAACTCCCATAAAATACCTGCCCTTGGAGCTTGTCCACTATCTCACTAAACTTTGCTTCAGTTTGGTAGTCCAACGTGCTCTGATTATCTGTGCTGGGCTCGGACCAGATTGAGTATATTTGTTCGTGAACCATTTGGGTTCAGGTTATGGTTAGCTGTTCCATGCAGACAGAGAATAAGGGATACAGAGTCTATGTGTCCGTGTGTCTGTTAGACAATGGAGAGACAATGGAGAGATCTAGAAAATATGTTCACATGGGCTCAGGTCGGGCCCCAAGTTTCTCCTACATTTGTCACTGACATCCTGAATACATTATTGTTAGTTCAAATCCACTCGAGAGACTTGAGCACATAAATCTGGACTGACACTCCTGTGAAGTGCCAAGGCATTGCTGCACAATTAGATTTTCTATAATTGAGATGAGATGTTAAACTGAGGCTTCATCTTCTCTCTCAGGTGAACACAAAGGATCCCATGACACCACTTTAGAGTAGAGCATACAAGTTATCCCCTGTGCCCTCGTCTATATATATATATATATCCTTCAATGTACATTTATGAAATAGGTGAGCTGGATAGTATCCCATCGTTATAATTGGGAGCTGGCTCTATGAAAATTGGCTGTGACTACACTTCAAAAGTTCTTCTTTGGCTGCAGAGTGCTGTGAGGTGTTTTGAAAGGCTCATAAAAAGGTGCCATTTTTTTCTTTCTCTATTGAATTTCATCTATCTTCGTCTCAATTGTTAAGTGAGATTTCTGAATATTATACATGTTCATTTATGTTCACTCTCTACAGAAAATTGTAAATTTGCACCTAACCTATACTATACAGGTCTCCCCATGTTTTTTTTCATTTCAAAGATGTATTTCATTTATAACATGCACAGAAAATGCAATCAGGACATATTTTTCTCTACATGCATTATAACATCTATTCAATTTTTATATTGTGTCAATGCCCCTATTTCCTCCTCAAACAATGCACCTGTGAAACATTTTAGATGCTGTTACACAGCCCCTCAGGGTCCTTAATGGCAGCAGACCCCTAAACTGTGGTCCTTCCCCACAGAGCCTTTGCAGTGGCTGCACCAAGCTTCAGCGAGTCCCTCAGCATGTACTCCTGGACCTTGGAGTGTGCCAGTCAGCAGCATTCACTTGCAGACATTCCTTTACATTGGAACAGGTTTTAAGCAGACCAAAGGGCATCTTTCATCAAGTTGATGTTTGTCTCAGTCTGCGTCTGTCTGTCTTTACCCCAATAAGCCATTTTTTGCACTTTATTCCCTCTAAGTTTAGGACCTGTGTGTTCTTTACAATTTTTCTAGTATCCTTTTTAAAGTAGGCTGACCAGAATATGCAATGTACAATGGATATGAGAGAGGTAGCACCACCGGTGATTGATACCATGTGGATCTCATTCTGGTTTGTACATTCATCCTGTCAAGATCCAGCTGACGCCCTGTTTGATAGCTACCTCATGCATCCAGATGTTATCAATAAGGTATATTAAAGCACATTATTATGATTTCGGCTGCAGATTACAGCAGAGTCTACATTTCAAAAGTACCTCACTAACTGTGACGCACTTTGGTATGTTCTGAAAGGAACGTGAGAAGTGAGATATAAATTCTTTCTTCTGGGTAGTATTAGAGAGGTAGCAAATCTGTCAAAAGCTCGTCTTGTTCATATTTTCTACCCTCCCCTTTTTTGACCAAAGCAGCAATCTTCATGTGTGAGTGAAATACTCAGCCTTAGCAAATTTTGTGGACAAATGGGAATGAGCTGGAACCCTGCATGGCAGTGTTTTTGCTCTTGCTGAAGTGTGCTAAAATGGCAGTGCCAGCTCTGAGGCCCTATGGTCTGTAAAGGGTGCAGCTGGATGCATGCAACACACAAAATGTTGTACACCATTTAGTCTCCAAGTAGGGTACAGATAGCTACAGATCTCTCCGGTCTACTATGTGTTGTTCCAGGACTTGAGTGCTGCTGGGAATGAAAAGTCATACAGCAGTCTTCTTGCTGACTTCCTGCAAGCCAGCTAAGCTTTTTGGAGAACTCCTGCCCATTGTGTTATTCCATGTTCTTGTGTTATTGGAATTGGGAACCGTGCCAAGAGAATGGCAGTGGGTGCGCAGCATGGTGGCTAAATTATGGGACGAGGGATGAAAGATGCCAGCATAGACCAAGGGGAACGTAGCTTATCCCGAAGGAGAAGGAGGGATGACAACTGCCTGAGTAAACTGAAGGGGTGAAGCTTACAGAGTGAACTGGATGGGGAGAGAGTGATGCAGCATGAATTAAAGGGTCAGAGGGTTGGTTGTCTGGTTCCATGGATGGTGTTTGGAAAAGCCAGTATGCACTGGAGAGAGCAGAGAAAATTAATGCCATAAACTGAAATAAAAAGGGTTAAAAGGTTTAATAAGGACCTGGAAAGCTGACAGTATCTATGCACAGGAGGGGAAGAGCAAAATGACATCTTAATATCCAGGAAAAATAAAAGACAAGTACCAAATTGGAGAAGGCATGAATAATCCAATTGTGAAAATGGGAAAGATGGGAAAAACATTCATGAATGAACATAGGTAATAGGGAGGGAGTGATAAACATCCCTCCTGATTTTTGTGGGAACTATAGGGTGAACTGCCCGTTTCCCAGGCATCCACACCTGCTTCATTCTGGGAGCCACCTTCAAATTCTTGGCTATGTGATAAATTGAATATTCCTGTCCATGGGCCACATTCTGTAGTTCAACCAAAAAAGTTAAGAAGAAATTGTCACTTACTATTCAAGATTAAAAAGCCGCCAATTGCAAATAATATAGCTTTCTGAATGCAGAAGTTAATAAATCATTTCTGGGAACATGTCCCTGGATCCTAGGGATCTGGAAAGGGCTGCAGAGTTGAAAAGAATAACCTTAACATTGCTGCATGTGATCTGCTGTTCAGTGGGCCCTAACACCACACCATTCAGTGTATTCATTCACCAAGCCAAGAGAAGAAGATTTTTATCAGCATCTACTGTCCTGAACTAAAATAGAAATTGTACTCACATTGATTGATTAACTACGTTAAATCAATAATGATGTCTGATTCAGAAATTCTGTGGTAAATGTATATCTGAATCACAGGAATAGTGACTGTATTTCTTTGGAGAGAAGCACATCAACACCACCTCTGAATTTAGCATGTGCACTTCCAGTAGATATTTTTTGTATTTTGCATTGATTTGAATGCATTACTCTGTATCTGTTTATAATGTCAATAGACCTAAAATGTTAACATAAAATGTACAGATTTTGGTCTCTATTTTCTGCAAAAACACTTTGTAGTTAGTTACACAGGATGATATGAATTTCACTCTGTAATGTGCTGTGCATGCATATATTTAATTTTAAAGTGTATAGCATCATACTGTGCCATATTTATATTTAAAAGCTTTTAATAGTATGTATTCCAGCTAAACCTAGAAGTAACTAAACTGCAAGTAAATGTATTGTTTTCCCATCAGTGTCACAGCACTAAATAAATTGAACTTTATTTGTTCATTAGGAAGGATAATTTATGGTTCATTTAAATTTATTTGATTAAAACAATTAAAACATGCTAATAATTTATAAATAGCCTTTTAAAAGTATGCAGATTATTAAGAAGGATTTGAGTGGGGGTCCATCTGGGCCTGAGATTATACACACAGGTTTTAACCTCCTGAAGGATAAGGTCATTTGAAGCAGCAGCTGGCTGAGTTTAAAGTTCATTGTGAGTTTCCATTGTAGAGCACACATCATTGGTAATCACTGCAAGGAAAGCAGCAGGGAGTAAGTAATGTTCCAGCCATGACAAACCATGTTGGATCAAGGGCAAGGCTTTGCGTTCTAATTAATCCATACTTGCTGAGATAGGCTTAATGCCCATTCATCATCTGCCAGTTTACCAATGAGCTGGTGGTGACCTAAGAACTGTAAGTGCTTGTATTATAATAAATACTTCAATAAGATAAAGATCCATCAATGCATCTTGTCACCCTAGCTATCATGAAAATATTCTGTTCCAACAGAAAAAAATTCTACAAGCCCTTATATACATATACCTGAGAGCATTATGGTTTCCTTTTGCATTGTTGCTGACTTTTATTTCCAAATTTTTCCTTTAGAATCCATATCAAAATATATTTGCAGCATTATCATCTCTAGTGCACTTTTACTAAAATATCTTGTGAAACACTGTTTAAGTACGTAGAGATTGATTCTAACCAACACTTTGGGTAGCAGTCAGTGTGCTGCTGTGAAGCATTGTTCATTGTTCTTTATGCTGCAGGCAGGCGTTTGTTGCTTCCTTTCTCAGCCACAGACTTTATAAATCCCTTATTCACCTAGCAGCATTTGCTATTGTGCCCAAGTTCATTGAATTTTTTTCCCTTTCTTTCTCTCTCATACCGAGGGGATATTTCTATTGTTCCTTTCGCTGGAAGCAGATTGCTACAAATAATTGGGCGACACTTGCATTCATGTATATGGCATTCTTCTGTAAATGGACTCCACATCCTTAAGAATCAGTTTATCTTTGGTGTCCAATATCTGGTCATACAATACTGTAACTGGGTCTTAATGAAAATTGTTTTCACCGTTGACAAAGCATTTTGCTTCTCTTTGGAAAGTTGGGGTTGTGAGCACTCTAGTGACACAAGGCCAAAACTAAAATTGGCTAATATATTTTACAAGTGATGAATGAATGAACAGAATCATATATGTACAAATTCTAATTTGGTTGATATAAATTCTAATCTATTTTGTAATTTTTTTCTCAAAACAAGCATTATAACAACCCACCATACTGTCCCTGTGAACATGATCAGTAAGTTTTTCTGATCAAACCCAATGAGGGATTGAAGCCAATATCAATGCCTGAAGATAATGGGTCACTGAATGCAGCAAGGATTTCTCTCTGGGATTGAGGGCTAGCCATCTGAAGTACCCCAGAAGAAGGTTCAATGGGCCTTGTCTTCCATGAACCTTCTGCAGATCCTTCAACTCCCAGCACAGGAGGTATGCAATCACATCTTGCTATTTCTCTCAGGGTATAATCTTCTACCCTCCCTTGCAAATTTTTAGGGCCTTTCTCTCTTCCTTTAGAAGTACTTTGTTCATTGTGCTGTGAAGAATTTCAGTGCTAACAATGACAGCCAAGTTATTCTTTTATGTTCTTGGTATCCAAGCCTCCAAAGAGGTTTTGCCTCTCTA
>JARFYF010000063.1:27622588-27633053 GCA_030265395.1 Rhina ancylostomus | reverse complement strand
AGAAATTCAACTGAAACAGCCACATCAATACAAAAGCAGGTCAGAAGCCTTTCCATTAACTGTAAGGCAAAAGTCATTAATGTAATGAAGTATTCTTGACTTGCCTGGGTGGGGGCAGCTCCATCAGCACTCAAGAAACTCAATATCATCCAGGACAAAACAGTCTACTTAATTATTACCTCAGGAACAACGCTAATCATTCACTTTCTCCATCACTGGTACACAATGCACTGCAGTTATTCACCTAGGCCACTCCGACAGTGACCCCCAAGAACAACTCCCAAACTCCATTGCCAAGGAGTTCAATGGCAGCAGGTGCATAGGAACCCTCTGTTTTGCATGTACCCCTCCAAGTCACACACCAGCCTAACATGAAAATAAATTGTGTTGCTTTACCATCACTGGGTCTAAATCCTGGAACTTGCTCCCTAACAGTATTATAGGAGTACTTTCAGCAGAAGCAGTGCAGCAGTTTAAGAAGGTGACTCACAACTGTCTTTTTAAGGGCAAGTATGGATGAGCAATAAATACTGTCTTTACCAGTGATGCCCATGTTCCAAAATATGAATAAATAAATAGAGATTTTGGCTATATCGAGAAAAAATATAATGTATGTACTTTTTTCTTAGTGGTATGGCTCTCATACCAAAAGAATACTGTAATACTTAACTAGTGTAAACATTTTTTTAGTTGTCAAGGAAAATTGGATGGAACTGAAGAGTGTGAACCCCAAAGCTCCATTAAAAATGAGGGGTTTCATTAGGCGACATCAGCTAGAGCTTTTGGTTTTGGCAGAAGGACTAAACAAATAAAGGAGCAGATTATAATCATGAGTTGGGAATTGTTGGCCTAATAGATCTATGCAAATGCAAACTGATACAACTAACAGTGCCAAGAAGAATTAATAGTTATCCTCAGAAACAGTGTTTATTTGCCTTTTAGTCCTAACTCCAGCACTGCTAGCTGTCATTTTTGTTCATATCATTTTGTGTAATTTGCAGACCTTTACTAGATTTAACAATGTTTGCAATGTATGTTTCTCCCATTGTGTGTGTATGTGTGAAAGAGAAAATACGTGACTGGTCAAATATATGAAAAGACTTAAAAGTATTCATAAAATAGAGCTTTCTTTCTCTTTTAGACTTGGGGCTCACATTTATGAGTCAAATGTTCCAGGACAAAAGCAAAGGCAGTTTTGTTTCTAATGCAATAGCATACAAGTAACTATTTGTACAGTGTAACTTTAGCTGTGTCCCAGGGGAGGGTGATGGCATTGATCAAATGAAACTATTATTCACATAAGCAAGATGGCCACTGAATGACCTCTTTCACCTCATGTCCAACATGATTAGAAAATCTTCTGATGGTGATTTTTTTTTACAGCACATTATACCAGGGCCTCAAATTATACAAAGAATGAATGAATCAAGAATGAATCAAATGTATAAAAGATTAAATGATCCTTTTGACAAATATTTTGACTTTAAATGATCATGTCAGCATGAATAATTAACCTTGGTTGGAAATAAAATTGGAACTCATTCTTCATGCAGAAATTGCAATGCACTTCTGCTTATAAAGCTAACCATTCATTCTGAGCAGCTTGTCATTTTCAGGTCATTGTTATTATATGTAAAATCAGCAACTTACTGTGAGATATAGGTCAATAACTTCAATAAAAAGTAATAGTGGTTAGCATAAGTGAAATGCAGCAGAGTGTCCTTTTGTATTACAAGTTCTGTTGAGAAAGGATATTCTCAAAAAAATGATCCTAAACCATCATTTAAATTTGGACAAAGGGGAAAGCTGCCATCATTGGAAGGCACCTGGGTGAAATGTGTTCCTTATGACTCTAGGACTGAATTTGGTCTTGAACAGTAAAGCAAGACTGGTAATAAGGAATTGGCATCCATTGATGTCAATGGAAGGGAAACTTGTGTAAAATGGACTGCTGATCCAGTATTGCCCATTATTGTAGTACTGCCAGAGAATGTTTCTACCCTCTATTTTGGTTCAGTTGGATCTGCAATGTTAAAATGTTTCACACAAAAAACAAAATCCTGGAGGAACTCAGCGGGTCAGGCAGCATCTGTGGAGGGAAATCGACAGTTGACATTTCAGGTTGAGAACCTTCATCTGGACTTAAATGGAAGGGAGATAGCCAGGCTAGGAAGGGGTGGGGCAAGAGCTAGAAAGCAATGTTAAAATATTTTGCTGGATTAATTTACTGGCTGTGATTACATAATCAAAGATGTAGTGAATGAAGGATGTCTTTTGGAGGTTTGAACCTCACTGCCAATGCAAATTGATAAAAGAAAATAAATTGTGCAAACTAAAGCAACTAACTGCCCAAATCAGAGGTTAAAATAGTGTTCGTACTGTGTCATCTTACAGATAAATAATATGAATACAATAACTGTCATGACTAAATGTAGAAAAAAATCAAATCACTGTTTTGCTTCTGAATGTCAGGACAGCTTAGGAAGGTAGATCTGAAAGAAGCATTTGAGCACATTTGCTTAACCCGTGAAGCTAGGACAGACAAAAGGACTGTGCTGGTTTAGAAAAGAATGCTTCTCAATAGCTCTGCACTGCTGGATAGTTTGCTTGATTGTCAGTAACTGCAGTATTGCCCTGGGCACTGTCTGAAATCGAAAGCCATACAAGAAAGGTTAAGCCAGGCAAAAGGAAGGCAAGTCTTGCTATTCAGTGGGACACTTTATTGTTACTGGAAGCTAACATCAGCTTGTTCTTTGGAACAATAGAAGCACCTTTTGAGCAATCTAAAGTTACAAGATTATTTGCATTAATTAGTGAGTCACCTTCTTTATTACCTGCAAGCTTCTCAATGGACACATTTTAGAAAATGAGCTCGTCGCACTTTTATTCTTCCTTAAGATTCCAGTTACAGGGAGATTTTCTGTAACTTGGGTTCGTGAGGTCTCATTCATTCTGAAACTTGATCAGGGACACATTCTGACTTCTTGGGTGCCTTAGACAAGACAACAAAAGATACTGTTGATATGTGTCAAACCATTTTCAGGCATTGATGTAATGCTCTGCATGTCACAGCTTGAGTTCCGACATTTAACATTCAGATGGACAGACCAGTCGATGCCATAGCACTGCCGTGGACCAAACATACTGATCAGTATGTTATGCTTTAAGTGTGATGTTGAACAAAAGCCTTGTGTTTAAAAGTGTACCAAGGGTGGATTTATAATCACACAGGAAACAGTGTACATGGATTTGGAAATGATCTATTTATTGACTTTGGAAGTGACTTGAATTTGTCAACATATCGTTGTTGAGAATACATGGCTTGTTAAAATCTTGGATGTTGACTCCGCCCGCAGACACGGTACTCAAGGTGCAGACTGGTTGGTGTACTGGAGTAACATCCCCCAAATTATCCCTCTAAATATCTTTCATCTTAGTTTACCTTTGTGTTTATTTTGTAGATTGTCACACAGGCGCTGTTTGCATCATGTTCTGCTTGGTATCATCTCTGTCCTCAATGATCTATGTTGACTTCCCAGTCTCTAACACATCTAATTTAAAATATACTTCCTTGTCATTAAGCCCTTTCATGGCCTTAGTCTCTTACCCATGGCCTTACCCATGGCCTTACAATCACTGCATCCCATTCCATTTCCTAGCTTGTGCCATAACCCTATTTCCACCAACTTTTGCAGGTCTGCCGACTTTGCCTCAGTTAGCAGCTCATTCACAAGCACTCTTTGAAATCTATTTTCTAACTGCTTTTGGCTCCAGAGTTACCTCAATTTAGGGCACAAAATGTGCCCAACAGAAGCAGCTGGATATTATATTATACCTCCCAAATTCTTTGTATTGAAGTCAAGAGAACCACATTTTAATAGTGGTTTTAATACCTTGTCACTATTATATAGCACATTTAGCACCACCAATCGGGGATGTTTTTCCAGGCATTTTATCTTAGTACAAGCCTCTTTTTACAAGCCATTTTAAAAATTCATCTGTTTGACTGCCTTCATTTGAACTTTTTTCATTGTTTTCTTCTTTTGTGTCTACCTGAAGTATCCTATCTAAAGATTCTGTTACTGGTTATCTTCTGGACATTGGAATACATGTTTGTCAATTTTGTTGTTGCAGCAGAGTGTTAGAATATGTTAAAAGCATAGTTCCTGACCTTACTACATTTCTCTCACTTCACTCTTCATAAAGTTCAAGACCATTGTGAATACGTAACTACAGCACTCAAAGACCAGCAGATCCAATGAGTCTGTTTCATATAAGCAGCTGGTGCAACTGGACAACATAATCCTGTATGTGTTCCAACCTCAGGTAGTTGCATCATCTTTTGAGAGAGGCAAAGGAGCCAATAAATAAAACCTTACAAAATGCACTGCAGTTATTTACCAAGGCTAATCTGGCAGCATTTCCAAAGTACACAATTTGTACCACAGGAAGGACAAGGGCAGTAGGGACATGTGAACACCACCATCTGAAAGCTTACCTGAAAAGTGTTCACCATTCTGACCTAGAGTATTTTGTTAATCCTTCACTAATCCTGGAGCTTCTAGCCTAACAATTCTGTAGGAGTAATTTCAACTGAAACACTGAAATGGTTCAAGAAGTTGGTTCACAATAAGCTTCTTGAGGCAAATAACGATAGGCAATAAATGCTCACCTTGCTGGTGAAGCTCACACTTAGTTAATAAATGGCTTAAAGTATAAATGGAAGAAAACACTGTAGACCAAAATCAAGATTTTTTTTTCAGATCATGCAGACAAGCAAAATAAATCCAGAGAGATTACAGTGACCAAGACAAGCATCATCCAAAGTAAAGTAACAGTCTTTTGCATCCAAGTCTAGATTAGTAAACTGGTAGGATTTTTTTGGTGAATGCCTGAAGCAAGCAATTCCTTGCATTAGTTATGTTTTACTGCTCTGTGTTGATGGTCAAACCAGAAAAGCCATATTTTTTTTTCCTGATCTTTGTTCTCATTGGAGAGGCAGATGGAGGTACAGAAGTTAGCACTGGAATCTCTGGGTTAGGAAAGGAAAATATAACTAGAGTTTGTATTCTTGTCCAACGTTGTTTCCTTGTAAGGACGTGACTGTCTCCTTCTTTGGTGGCCATTATGTCAAATAGCTTCCTTTAGCTTTACTTGTCCAGGTAGCACCTGAATAGCATGTTGGAGGGTGGTATCATACACAGGAACATATTGGAGAGAGGAACCATGCACTAGAGGATATTGGAGGATGAAACTGTATGCAGGAGGATATTTCTGAAGAACCACAAGCTGCAACTATGTCCCAAGGACTTTTTCCCTGCAGCACTTCAAAAATACTCGCCTTTGACAATTTTCAACATCAGGACTTATATATCTCTCCACTACTTTAAATATAAACTACCCACAGTTTACTCCCACACACAAGAGCCTATCTGTGTTGTCTTCAGTCCTGATTTGACAACAGCAGGAAAAGTTGAGTTTTTATCTTCATGTGAACCTCTGGGCGGGTTGAAAGTATTCTGTCATTTTTGGGAATGGAAGCATCTGTCTAGAGTTCAGCAGTGAGTTGTTGAAAAAACTCCTGGAATCTCAGCTGAATATGTCATTTCTACCTTTAATGAATTGTTCTGAAAGTCTTTTAAACTCCCTGGAGTTTAATAGGCAGCACTAAATATTTTTGAATCATTGGCTATGCCTTATCTGAGCCAATATCTGGGATGGTGAAAAGCAATGCAGTTTTACAGGACCAAGGACCAGAAATTTGTCTGATCACGAACTACACATTAAACCAGTGTTAGACGTCCATTTCACTTCTGACATCCGGTTTCATTGAGCTCAGTGGAACCGAACTTTAAGAAAGAAGTGAAACCCGATATTGTGGAGGCTGTTTAGTGCAAGCAACCAGAGCCAAACTCAGTGTCCTCCTTTGCCGTTTTCATTCAGGTGTAAAAACATGCAGATGGGATTTAAATGGATCTGCTGGAAGCAGTAGAATTTGTAATCTCCATCCCCACACTTGGCTAAATTCCTCAACACACTAAAAGCTTCAGCCTGCACTTTATCAGACTCATAGAAAGATTGAATTCTTGGGAAGATTTTGATTAGAAAGGGCCTGATGGTATCTGCTTCTAAATGATTTAAGTGCTTAGGGAAACATGACAGCTCCTCAGTGTCATTCTTCTTGGTTGTCAACAGATAAATCATTGCACGCAGCATTTGTTGAAAATACTTCACTATACTGAGAATTTCAATTGCAATTATCTCCCGGTTCCTTGCAAGAGCAATTGCGTAACTAGAGAAGTATAGACTGGGCACTTAAAGAATCTGCTCTTTTGGGTATCCATGCGCTACTGATGTGAAAACATTGGAAATGCTTAAAGACCTTCATTGAAAGCAATGTAATTAACTCTTTGTCACTTTTGTACTGTAAGAGGCTACAAGTTATAGGAGGCCAAAGCCAGACCTGGATCTATGTGGCATCTGTAGGGATACATCATTTACTATTTCTTCATTCTTTACCCGACCCAGCTTTATCCATGCCTGTGAACAGTTTACACAGACATCATTACCCATAGATATTTGATACTCAGCTGTATCCATAAAAGGGGAAAATCATTTGCAGATGAAGGTTGACACAGGAGCTGAGATGGATGATCAAGGTGCATGTTGACTGGGAACATAATTTGATCAGAGACTGGGGTTTGAATAACATCTGCTGTGGAAAAGAGGCAGTGGCCAGTTATTCAAGAGTTGGGTATTGTGTCAAGCTCACATTAGTGAAGATCTTCCTTCCACAAATGGCAACAGTTTGTCCAACGCCTTGCATTGTACTGTGTTAGTCTGTCTCTTCTACTTGGAAAGTATTGCTGTGGTTGAATCCTCAGCACAATGGGCAGAAAAGGGGTATTAATGAATGTGGATCTGTTTGGGCTCTGGACCCTAATGGCATGCACAAGAATATTTATGATTTACTAGTTATGATCTAAATGTAAACAATGAGAAAGGATCTGGAATTTGTGATTCTTACCCTAGAATGGACTATCTTTATTATGTTGGAGAAAAAATCTTTTAGTCATGGTATAATCAGGGGCCTTCTAAATGCATCACTTTGCGTTTGTTAAAGCCACCCAACTGAAACAAATATGAACTCCTGCTCATCCCACTTAACACTAATATAATTGGAATCAGTGAGGTTGATGTTTATCCTGTGCAATGTCAGCATTGCTGGATGTGTACATCGATCTTGATGTTGTGGAATGTCCTTTTCTGACCATTACAGAGTACTCTGTGAGAGATGACAATGAAAACGTTGGCATTTTTATTTCAGTCCCTGATTGCCCTTAGATAATACCCAAAATGTAAGCAGTGAAACCAGTGTTGAGCTTCCTCCATATTTTTCTCTCCTCCCCAGTGTGTTGGTGAAACTGAGACAGACTGGAGAGAAAATTGGGTTGGGGACCCTTAACTCAGTCAATCTTCCATTTTTAGACTCCACTGAACCTGAGAGTCAACCTACATGTCTACATATCTACAAATGCATTCATAACATTCAAAAGGCAAAAGTACGTCATCCATTGTATTTTCTATCATTTGTGCCTCAGCAGCTCGGGACATCTATAATCCCTGGCATCTTAAGCATTTGAAGTCTGCAAACCAAGCAATCAATCACAGTTGTTAGATGCATATCATAGACATTTCTTTTAGAATATTCATCCAACAGCACAGAAGTTGTTGGTTGCCTACACTGTGAAAGGCCTGCCACTCTTCACCCTTCCAGTTGTGAAGGTCACTAAAAAGATTTAACCTGCTCCAGGCTGGAAAATTGGCCGATGCCTGAAGCCGGTCGAGATGACAGACAGCAGAACCTCAATATGAGACGTGCAGCTCTATTCCACAGAGGCTAAATGTCTGGAGGTTAACTGGTGTTCACAATATGGCAGTCTTACTGAAATCCTATTGGAGGCTGAAGGGACTCTCAGGCAACGAATCATGATTTAGACCCAGTGTTTCAAATAACAATAAGGCAGAAACTCGGTTCATCATGCTTTGTCTGCAGTATGCCAACAAACTTCTTTTTTTGCAAACACATAGTTACTTGGATCTCTGTCCTTTGACTTTCAAAACATTTTTGGCACATGTACTTATTCTTCCTCAACTTGTTAGTATATTTCAATAAAACTGTTAAGTTCACATCACATTAATAGTTCCTCACTCTGCATTAATGCTGATTTTCTGTGCATGGGCTATCTTAATTGGGGAAGAGGTGTGGGGGAGGGTGAAGTGGAGCATAAAATGTTTGCAAGTGTTCAGAGAGAAACTGTATCCCTCTTTGTATCACTAAGTCAGTCTTTAACACAACTATCGACTATTCATACCACAAAAACTTTTTTATTAAACAATAAGGGCAATGCCAGTCTCCAAGCAGTGCATCACTATTAAAATCTCTCTCACAAGACTTTGGCTGGAGTACAGAATTATATAATGGTTGCGCTTTAATCAGAGGGTTTAAAGAAAAGGCACAGCAAACTTGAATGCAATTTAACCTTCCCACCACCCCTCCACCTCTATAAAAATTGTTCATTTCCCACTTGCCATCATCAGGAAGGTAAATTTATCCACCTCAACTTTATTTTTGGCAATTTCTTTTGAATGATTCAATTGAGCTCATCCCCAGAGCTATCAGGCACACCAGCTCACCAAATTGTAGCTTTTGTGCCATTTAAATTTCCTTGAGGAGAATATTTGGCTATGAAAAAGTCATAAATTGAGAATCACTTTGTTCAGCATTCAGTGTATAAAACTCATGAAAATCCAAGCATGATTCATGTGCCTTAGCATCCTGTGTGTATATTATATGTAAAGTTAATCAATCAACTTCATGTGCTCTACAGTTAATTCATAACCTCACCAGCAAGATGCACCAGTAAATAATCAGATTCCAAAAAGTTGATTGATTACAGAATAAATGACCCTGACTATTGCTTCCTAAATTAATTGGCAAGTAATTTGATATTTCAACTCTTTGCGCCACTCCCTCTCCACCCCCCTCCCCCACCCTCAGTTTCAAATTTTATATAAGTATTTCAAGATGTCTAAAGTATTTCAGAAATATTAAACAGGCACCATTAGTTCTACAAAAATCAAAAAACAGCAGATGTTAGAAATCTGAAATAAAAGCAAAAATTGCTGGAAACATTCAGCAGGTAAGGCAACATTTGGGAAAGAGAAATAGTTAACATTTCAGGTCTGGAGCTCTTGTTGTTGAAACCAAATCCACCAAAGGGCTTTGAACCTGAAACACTTAACTGTTTCTCTTTCCACAGACATTAATTTGATGATACCCTTTGGAATTTTAAACATTTCCTCCATCATCTGATGGTAACCTAAAAGTCTCTTATGCTTTTTATGTTCAATCTTTTGTTTCTTTATTGATATCTCATCCATTATATAACAAAACAAATGCAAATCAGAAATTGTCCCCTTGGTTTGAACATTACCAATGCAAGAACCACAAAACTGGGAAGTTAATGACATATTAATGGAACATCAGTTGTGCGGAAGTTATTCAAATTCATTATTAGTGATGCAATAACTATGTGTTTGGATAAATAGGAGCTGATCAGGGAAAGTCATTATGGATTTGGAAAGTCATGTTGAATACTTGGAGGATGTTATTAATGTGGGATATTTTTTATGTAGATTAATAAACCATCAGATGACACACCAAAAGATGCCACATGGAATTCTATCATAAATGATCACATAGAATTGGAGGCAATCTATTGCCATGAATTGAAAAATCTGACAGAAGATAGGAGCCAAGGAATGCAGATAATGGATAGATACACAGATTAGCAGGATGTGGTCAAGAGTGCTCAGTGTGTAGGCAGTGCAGCATTTCCCAGAATGTTCAAATGATTCAGCTGAAGAAGTGTGAAATCACATCCACAAAATTGCTCATAATACTAATATAATAGTTAGCAGAACAAATAATATAGAGGTAACATGAAAAGGAGTTTTATTAGATTATGTAGGTGGACAAAACCATATCAGATGAAGTTGTGTGAGGGTGCAATGTGAATCTAGTGATTTTGGATTAAAACATTCTGATTTACAAAATGGGAAGAAGTGGGGAACTATATATCTGCAGAGAGATTCAGGGGTCCAGGTTTAGAAATCATTAACAGATGGTTGGTAGGTAGTAAAAATAAAGTCAACATTTCATCAGCTTCTGTAAATTATGTAAGAGCTGGAATACAAAGAAATCAGAAAGATTAAGTTGTGAAGACAGGTTGTACATATAAGGTTTATAACCACTTGACTGCAGAAGGTGTGATCTAATTGAGGTGTTTAAAATGATTGAAAGGTTTTCATAGGTAGATGAAGCAAAGTACTTCTCTGGTGGGAGACTACTGGACAAAGGGAAGAACCTTAAAATTATGCAGAGGCAGTTCAGGAAGCTTTT